>JAMKCH010012834.1:0-25485 GCA_023653785.1 Ophioderma brevispina
ATGTCTAAGATAAATAATGGGTAGGTACGGTATTAAGGGGCGCCATTCCTTCAAATTATATATATTTTAAAAAAGACAAGCCGAAGTAAAAGTACTATTTTATGTTTACACAATAGTTTACAAAGACAAGAATCCTGACCGAGGTCTAGAATGTGTGACTAATGACATTCTGACGGAGACAATTCTGCCAAGATATAGAATGTTAAAATTGAGAATTGTGCAAACGTCTACAAACCAAATTATAAGTACCAGGCAGGGGGCCGTACGCAGGATTGATTGTTTTTGGGGGTTGTTGGGGGTGCGGGACTCAAAAAAGTGGACCTTTGTTCCCGAAAAGTGGACATTTTCTTGTAAAGTGGACCTAACACCCCCTAAAATGGTCCTTTTGGGTTTTTCCATCACCAAAAAGTCGACTTTCTTTTCAAAATTTCTCTCAATTTTTGCACCTTTTTATATGAGGTGATATGACGGGACATTTCATGATTCATAGCCTTGTTCCCCAGACTTACCTCTAAGAAGTTGAGACTTTGTATATCATCTAAACCATTAGTCAATGTTTTGTATTTTTATGGCGGTTGTGGTGAAACGGGAACAAAAGTTTGCTAAATGGTTGATCACCCGACTTTTTTCACGTGTTGTCGCTCCAAATTTTGAAAAAAAAAGGTCGGATAAGTAGGACATTACATCTGCACAATTCAAGGTCAGTTGTAATATGTATAATTGAAAGGACTACATTACATTCCTAACTTAAAGCCAGAAAGAACTGTTTTAAAGTAGTCCCTACTAGTGATTTGTTCGAATAATAATTTTCAAAATTTATAATCTGATTTCCCTGACCAATGGACTCGTGCGGGTTAGTGTAAAGTCGCTGGATAGGTGGGGGAAAGTGTAATTTTGCGTTTTATGCTGAAAGCGAACCGATATACGTTATTCCGTAACGATGCAAAACACCCACTGACATCGCGAAAAGCCTTTATTCCTTGAATAATTTTATCAATTTTTCCTTTTTCTTTAAATTAAGAAAACTGGGAAACATTTTCCGCTAAATTTACGCTGTAATTTTAGAACCAGAATAAATGAGGGGGTAGTTAAACCTATAACCTTTGGAGAGCCTTACATAATTTGTAGCACATTTTTTCGTTATCATCGGAAACGGCATTCTAAATAAAGGCAAATATATCACCATCAAAACATAGCTTTGGCACTTCAATTTCAAATTTTAAATAGAAGTTGCAGAAGCTCTCATCTTAAAATTCGCCATGATATTTTGATATGGTTGTAAAGACTGCATCCCTAGCGCCAGTTTTTTTAAGTGTTTTTGTTTTTCGCAAATGTCAATCCACCATATACACACGAATACATTAACAGCGAGAACAGTAGCGCCAGACTTTGATAAAACAAAATCATATCTCGGCGCTGGTGTAAAACCGCAATAATTGCATAAGCTATCATAATCTGCCTTATTTCATAGATGCATAATCTGAATCATCGCATAGGCTGCATTTTGCCCCTCGTATCTCGGGTAAGACATTCACATTGCTAAGTATCAAAAAAAAAATAGTAAGTTTATTTTAAATATTGAAAAAACATAAATTTTAAATAATTATCATAAAAAACACCTTATATAAGTTCTATGAAAACAAATTAACTCATGCTGCATTAAAACGAGAGAAGAGATAATTGAATTTTCGTTGTATTTCTTTAACACTTTAGAATACCAGGCGGGGAGTCCACTGGGAATTAAATCGGAATGTGATTTAACATCATAACATCTTATTCGATTTTTTTCCTATACTAATACGAGCACATATGTGAATGTCAAAGCGGTGGAAAAATCAATTTGATTTGTTGCCAAGGGCCCAGTCAAGATCATCATAACAAGTTTTAAAAACGCGGATTTGGATGCACAAACTTTATCCACAACCCTAGGATAAAGAAATTGAATGAAATGTTATTCTATTCGCTACTGACTTAGCAAAACAAATTTGTGATCAGTGGGAATAATTACAGTATAGCACCTACTCGGTTTTAATTTACGGAATAAGCACAGTAATAATAGGTGCAAAAGGAAATAATGTAATTATGTTTTAACAAAAAAAAACAGAGCCCAAATAATATATAAACGATCTTGCGTCTATGATTTCTTTCTTCGAGAAATTTTTTTTTTCTGGAGGAGGACAATGAATATGAATGCATTAGACCGAAAACAAGACCGAGAATGTCTCGAAAGCTGAGCCTGCGATGACCAATAGCAGTGAATTGTTGTAGTTCAAACGGAATATTGTCGACAAAAGGGGCACTTTTGACCACTTCCAGTAAAAATTTGGCCTAGCTGGAAACGAGGTATGGCGATCGTCCAAGGTCTTAGATATGTTCCATAAAATTATATGGCTAAATTTACTAAATGAATGGATAAATATGATGTACACACGGCACACAACACATCGACACACACCGACTACATGTAGTAGGTACTACACCACTGTATACACAGTCCATAGGGCATGGATAGAATGTCTTTAGAGAGACATAAACGCTAGGCCACGTGGAGAGCGGACTAGCGGTTAGGGTGCTCTTGCCTGTGGCGCAACTTTACCAAACAAAATTCGCGGGTTGAATCCCGGTGGGGGTGTGGCACTTGCTGGATTCACTCTGGTACTATAAAATTCTGGATTTGATCTATACCAGCTATTGATTAAGGACAGAAAAACCGCTCTCCTCCATGGTGCACTTGGGAATTGGGCAAAATGGAAATGAAACATTCCCGTCCATCGGAGTTGACGGCGCCGTTTGGTCCGTGGTACGAGCGTCACAACTGTAATGTACATCGCAGTCAGGTGTCGAATAAAGAGTAGGGTGAAAACACCCTGACTGTCCCAATCCGCCCCAGCCTGCAAAGGGGCATGTTAGGGCGACCTTATCGTGGATATAGCGGCCAGGATCAGCACCACACGTGATACATCTGACACCACCACAAGCATTACCATGCCAATGACTTGTGGATACGCAAGAAGAAGCTTCGCTTAGTAACTTCTGCCCCATGGCCCCACCTGAATGAAAAACCGTTAAGACATAAGTCACACTTCTGTATTCACTGCTTATCATGAATGAATCAACATTTTATAGCCCGACTGAATGACAGTCGTGACTAAGTCGATGAAAATCGATGAGATGTCCACCGGATGAAATGAGAATGTCTTCGCTTCCGAAGTGTCCAGCATTCGTGCCAATACGTAAACATTACAGCATGAAAAAAGCATTGTCGTCGATTTGCCTGGCGACCCTAGGCAGGTATCACGGTTCCGTAAAGCTATGGGAATTTTGTGAGAACTTTAAATTTAGAAAGGTAAAATTGTACAGTTGAGTTAAAATTTTAATTAAAACATACTCTCGCACAGTGATGGCAGAGGTGTTTTCTAATGATGACCTTTTTAAAACTGTAATGGTTGTTGGTTTTTTGATCGAAAAATGAAGTTGAGTGATTCTCTCCCCGGTGCCGATTCGGACACACTTCCAACGTGCCGAATTCTGCCCCAACACATCCTCTTGGACGGTTTCCGTGGCACTTTCTGAGCCTTTTAAATGATTGATTCTTGATTTCGTTTCAATCGAGTATGTTTTCAATAAGTACAAATACATTAAGGATTAAATCAGAATCCCACAACTTGATAATTTGATGTTTTTTTCTTCCAAAGCCATTTCGCCACAGACGCTACGGGCCTTTTCCCAGCCCCTATATTATAAAATATAGGAGAATACTGAGTCCTAGGCGACCCTCGGTTTAAAATGATTCCTTGGACATCAAGAACATCGTCAGGTATTTCTTTGTCAGAAAGTTTACCGTTGCCCAAAGATCAATAGAATCAATTTTCCAATATGGCGCTATGAATCGCTATGACGAATGTGGGTTTTATCAAGTAGATTGCACGTTCTAATATCTTTTATTAAGACTCGAGTATAATTAGGAAACTTGACTTAGTAGGTCGAAAAGCGTCCACCAACTCTTAGTTTTTAGTGTGGTAATAAGCGAAAAATAAGCGTGTTCGTGACGATTTGAATAAAGTCGGGAGCAGCTGTAAACTGATCATTTCAATGTGACCGTAACGAAAACACCACACACTAACAGAGTTTCTTGGTGATTTATAGGAGCTTGCTTCGAAGCTCACAAAAAGCAGAAGGCGAGTTGGTTCACAAAGAAAAATATCCGCATTAAATTACTGGCTGAACGGAGTTTTTCAGTCTTCTCGTCCCACGTTTCGTTCCTTTCAACGTTGATAACTTATGATGGCATAATACATTATACCTTTCATATCATGATACATGGTGCGGATGGGTATTAATGTTTATGCCGTTTTTGAATCTCCCTTCAATGTGGTGCGTGTGTGTGTGGTGTTGTGCGGAGCGTTGGGACGTTTTATGCCTTCTTTTGGGGACTTTTTGGGAGCGTTTCATCCCACAAGTAATTAAGTAATTCTCATAGACATCCGTAATTAACATAATAAGATATGCAGAAACAGATGCTGATTCCGTAAAGACAGCTCGTCACACACGCAAGTTGTCAAAGAAACTGTCTTTCTGAAATAGCAAAAACAAGGGTTCATTTTCCACTGTTATTTTGCTAACTTGCGTAATTAACTCCTTTCTTACACAATCAAGTTCTTATAATCTTTAAAACCAATGTTTTAGATCCCGCACCCAGAGGAAACAGGGCTTTCAAACTCTCCTGAAAAAAGTACGGGACATGTATCGATTTTGAGATTCTGGTGGACAAGTATTTTTTACTCTGATAACAATGGAACTTAGGGGGCCCGTGTTACGAGAAACAAAAGAAAATTTACTACATTTCTAGCAAGGAAAATGATGCGGTCACGAATCAGATTCATGTTCCTGCTTTTCAATTTTCAATAGATTAATTCCCTGCAGAATCATAGCATTGCTTCATGTGTTCTAGAATTAAATTACTCAGCGTACTCGGGCTGACAGCACCTTGTTAACTCTTTAAACCGTCATGGGCCATATGCCGTAGGCGGAATTTCGGCACTGAATAACATGTTTTCCTGCTGCTCGCGTTGAACAGAGGAAAAATCCAAGATATTTCAATGAACCTTCAAGAGGGTCAGAAATTAAGGTGTTCCAGTATATCTGCTCATTTTGTTATTCTGAATCTTTGTAAACTTATCATGCAATTCCTCACAATGCCAATAACATTCAATACAACATGACAAGTTTTGCGGCCCGGGTGACTGAAATTTAAACCAGCCTTCGGGAAAATTTCAAGAGGCTCTCTTTTTATAAATTAAAATTGAACTTTGTTACAAAATGGCTGAGTTGTGTAATACATTTTTTGTTGTAAGTATGTGCTTGTTTGAACAAGATCTTATAGGCAGACCAATAGAAGTGGTGAGTTATTAGCGCCCTTGAGTGGCGGCCGACGGACGCCATTACTAAGGCGCGTGCTGATTTGAATTGTTTTCAATGGGCATAAAAAGGACCGTTACTTGCAAAGGTGAAAGGTTTGTTACGTTGTTCTTAATTGAGCGGATTTGATTTTCAAAATAAAATTAAATCATTTTTGACCACAGAGCTCATTTTCATGTATAAGCCAGGATATTCACATACTGAGGTTTAACACGTAAGTGACCAAGGGGGGGGGTGGTCCTATGGACCCCCAAAACTTTGGTTTTCGCGGTGCTGGCCGCTTTACGCGTGGGATTTTTGCTCCGATTTTTTTTTTAATGTAGACTTTTAAATGCCGCTTCTTTTCACTCCAAATAATAATTAAATCGGCCAAGCCGTTAATGAGTTAATTAGTGGGGGTACCATGGACCCCCCCCCCCCCGGGACTACAACGTAAGTAATTTCAGAATATTGATTTAAAAAATAGAAGAAGAAAACCGAGAGAACTACCAATTTTTTTTTTTGCTGATATAAGTTACCACATACGTGTAAGTAAGTAACAATTATTAGTGAACATTAAAAAAATAATTAACCCTTTATGTGCTGAAAACAAACAATTTCATCATTGTTACGTTGCGAAAACCGTTTACTGTACAAACTCTATGGGAAAATGACAGCGTATTTTGCACAAAACCAGTAAAAAATACAGGATTCCCTAAAGCTGCTGGTTTGTGTTAAATATAAGTTAATTTGGGTCTTCTAGAATAGATATTCAACATAAAATAGAATAGAAATAAAAAAGTATCCGTTTTTCAAAATTGTTGGAAGTAAGCGCAAGGCTCATTTGCATTTTCCCGTTTTGGCCCAATTTTCGCGTGTTTGAAAACAATGTTTGCCCCTAATTTGCACCAAAAATAAACATGAATATGGCACGAGATCAGTTGCTCTCAAGCAACATTAGCCTTATTAAGCCGGACTATGGCTTCCGGCGGACTTTATCTGCTGTACACCG
Organism: Ophioderma brevispina; assembly: GCA_023653785.1. Classification (NCBI taxonomy): domain Eukaryota; kingdom Metazoa; phylum Echinodermata; class Ophiuroidea; order Amphilepidida; family Ophiodermatidae; genus Ophioderma; species Ophioderma brevispina. The sequence goes on from JAMKCH010012834.1 coordinate 6,410, forward strand.
GCAAATATAATTATTATTATTATTTAAATTATTATCCTTAGCTAGCTTTTGCTAGTTCCTGTGTTTTCCCATTGACTTTTACAACTTGCCACAACATTAAAATCTTGGCCGGTTCTGTGGCACGAGATATGGTCCTCCGGACTCATACGTCCACTCCAACGGGCATAGGGCAGTGTAAGGAACTCGGACTTGGCTCAGGGGGGACCTTATTCCTTTTACGGCACATTAGCAACTAGAAATAGGAGTCGGACTAGTGCTAAATTCGAGCACTGAATACAATCTTTGGCGAAGTCATAAAACTCTTCAAAGGGGAAAATTATACCACACATAAGGCCATAAGACAATAAGCATTAAAATTACAATCATACAAATAAACCTTAAATTTAGAGGCAAAACATTTTCAAATTCGGAACAAAGGGAATACAAATTAACACGGCCTTGTTTCCACAAAATATATATGTGGAATGTAAAGTTATTAATATATGTGTACTAAAATGTCCAATCTATCTATATTGAACACAAATTGTCATTTTTAATAGTCATATTTTTGGTAGGTGGCATTGTCTGCCGTGTAACTTTTCCATTGGTTTGTACAGTGGCGGGATGGAGATATGGCCAAAGCAAAGTGATCGCTATTAGCATAAAGGGTTTTAATTAATTGTTTTTTACTGACACTCCCGTTGGTGGCCAAGGGGTCCTAGGTACTCGCACTTATTATCTCATTAACGGGGCGATGGATTTTAACATTCTTTCCAGGAAAAGATGCGTATCAAAAAGTTAGACAAATACAAAAGTATGAAAGAAATATAGCAGTGATGAAGACGTTACATGGAAGGAGGCGGAAATGGTTTAGCGGTGTGCTAAGGATGGATGAAAACTGTCACTACATAAATTATGCAAATAAGCTTTCCAACATGGCCACCAGAAGTGTAAAATTGGGTCATTCTCTGAAACACAATTGCTGACAATGTAAAATCTCCCATACTTCTAAATTGGCGGAAATGGTGTTTAACACATTTTCTGACTGGAACTGATTGTTTTAGTAAGTCACATTTTTTCACAAATAGGAATTTTGTGAACTTTTCCAAGAAACTTACTATTTATTTTGTGCTGGTCTTTCTTATAGCTCATTTTAAACGCATATTTTTTAAAAATAGGCTTTACAAGCTGTTCCCTTCTTTTATCGATTTGCATGGCATATGTGTCAAAAGAAGAAATTTAAACAGAATTACTCTTTGGCACTAAAATATCAAGTACCCTTTCCAAATCTTAAAATGTTTAAAACCGCCACATTTTTTTCAAAATTGGTTGAGAGTTCTTTTGCTACTTATAGCAGTAGTAGCAGAAGTTGTATAAGCGGCAGCAACATCAGTAGCCGTAGTAGCAAGTCAGTAGTAATGTTAGTGTTATTTTATTTTTAGTGTATTTATGGCGCCCATTATTGTAATGGCGCAAATCTGTCAAATAAATGTTTTATTATGTGTTAACTATTGAACCAACCGGAAATTTGCCGAAGTAGAGGCAGAGACATTTAGGACGTTATTAATGACCCTGAGTATCAACTTTTTTAATTAATTGCTTCGGTGAATTCGTTAAATTGCCTTCTGAATTACATTTCCGCTGGCGTCAGATTATAACTACATTTTTCATTTGCCCTCCTGTGAACTCTTCATCTGCATATTTGCCTTATTTTATCGCAGCTTGTTTAAGTTTATTTTCATACATTGCCAATAGATTTAATTAATCGTCCTAAGGTATTCCATATTAATTTTAAGTGAACCCTTTTTATAAATATAGGCGTTTTTAGAAGAAGGTGAAACTACTGTGTCCAGTTACAGTCTCCTGCACGACAGTTTGATAAACCGATTACGATAATCATCTACTCAGATGGTTGATTTACCACCAGACGGGGACTTTAAAATACACCGAAATATGCAACTAGATTTATTGCTTCTACCCCACCCAGCACTGACTTCTGATGTTAACCACTAGCCGGTATCAGTGATCACCAATATTAAGCAAAAGTTACAACCAAGACCAAACGGAAACAACCCCATCTCGCAACCTGTGAAAAAAAAAACCTAACTTAGCTCCTGATTACTTCAATGCCAACACCATCAATGGGATTTGTTGAAGAGAATTGGACTTGGTTTCGAGATAAACTTTGTAAGATTGTCTCGGAAATCGTTTACCCATAAGTTAAATCAAGGGAACAGCCGTCCATCATGGTTAACTCCAAACTTAATAGAATGTTCAGTAAGAAGTATCAAGCTATATTAAAGGTGCAACTAGCGATCTTGGAGGCCCCAAAATATTGTGGTCATAATGTCATTTCATATAGATTAAGACACTAAATAGATTTCTTACCTTGCATTTGGCTACAGAAATGTCTAACAGAGAAAAAAAGGTATTTGATTGATTACATTTCATATAACACATAGGCTGAATTTCGTATTTGCTCCTATCAATTTAAATTTCATCACAATTTTTATACGCAAAAAAACAATGTCCTCATCTACACCTTTAGATGGAGTTATTTTGTGATGAAGCTTTACATCAGGAGCCAAATCAGAACTTTTCGATTTTTAAGGGCACCTGATATGTGAAATCTCTTGTTGCACCTTAAAGTCAAAAGAACTGGCAAAGAAGAGGACTGGAAGAAATTTTGCAACATTAGGAAAACAAGTTATATGGTATATGTTTTGATATATGTTATATGTATGATATCATCAACTTGGATCATTCTAACTCTTTTGGTCTATACATCGCGGTTTTTCCAGAAGAAAGACAACGCATGGTGGGGTGGTGGGGGCTCAGGCCTCTTAACGAAGAAGGGGCGACTCCTTCCTACTTATGATCAAGACAAGCCCAAGCACTCTGACCAATTTTTAAAGTGGTCTTCACAATGGAAGACATGGATCCTGACACTAATGCCCTCATACGGTGTAGCCTACCTTAGATGCCAATACCGTTGACTAGAAGGTTTAAATAAAGTTGCTTCAATAGATAAATGTGTCTAAAGCATCGGACCTGCATTGTATTTCCAAACAAACAAGCGCTGGGTTTGCGGCAGCTGAATGCCAGCACTACAACATATTTTCCGGCAGTCCTTAACCTTATGTGACCTTCCCATGGACTGGAGGAAAGCCAACATATTACCTATTCAAAAAGGGGCGCCGCCACAAATCCAGCCAACTATGACCAGTGTCGCTCCACCGTTTCTTGGTGTAAACTTCTTGAATCACATCATAGATAGCAACACTATGAAGACCTTACTCTGCTGTAACATCTCATTTCGATCAAAATGTGTTTTGAATGCCTTTGCGTCTTTGGCTATTATGCTGGTGTCCTGGCTAAGCCTCTCATTTTTATTTGAAGGTTTTGAAGACCAATGATGCTTTGACACTTTGTCTCAAAGAATTAAGCAATGATTATTTTTGAAATTCGGAAAGTATGAAATCCCGGAGATTTGTTCTTGAAGCTTGGATCCTTTCCAATCCATGCACCCTTCACACCAAAGTACTTGCATGTTTTCTTCGGTAAATGGAGGCGAACACGTTTCCATGATTACACCCGGGGTAGAGGATCGCATTTTCAAACACGTTTGACAGAGATTGTATCTATCTCCAAACAAAAATCCCTCAGGTTAAATCTCGTGTCCTCTTTTCTCGGCTTGTCCATAAATATTATCCAAACCTACAGAAGTTTGTTCTCTGAAACTCAAGATGCTGAAGTTACTTACAATCGTGATTCTTTGACATCAATGTGTTTATTGTGTTAGTATATTTTCAAATCGCTGCTTTGGAAAGCATTGCCATGACAATATACCTTTCTCGAGCCATTATAAGGTGTGAAATCTGAAATTCTATCGAAACATCCTGTTTGCTTCTGCTTTTTAAATATGCTTAATGGCAATTAACGTTGCCTTCTCTCAATCACTTTTCTTTTCTAGTTGTGGAGAATGCAAGATGAGATTTTTTGTTTATTTTGGCCATCTAGATGGTGTCATAATGGATGGCATCGAATATTTATCGTGCTGGATACCGGCGTTTCTTAATTGTGTATTTTTTGTTTTTTATCGACTTAATTATTTGTCAAAATATTCTTACATCATTCTTTTTTATTCATTAAATAATTGCATTGGCAACCCCTCTTGAAAACATGTTCAATCCGGCACGACGCATTATAAACTCGCGTTTGCGCGTGTCAATATTCGACTACACTGGCGTCATTACTGCCCTGCACTATCCATCTATTACCCAGTATGGATGGGGCGGAGCTTTGACCTAAACCATCAATTTCTTATTAACACTAGAAACACGCCCACTGATCTATAATAAGCGGGTTGGTGAAAATGTGAATGCATGCATCTTATCCTTTCGCCTGAACCTGCTACCGATTTGCATTGGAATGCCAATTTATTGTACCTTTCATTAATAATGATGTTTTGTAACATTTCGAGGGTGAAAGAGCAAGCAGAATTAATCCCTTTTCACCGTGGTGATAAAAATTTCACAGTCGCTTTTCCATCATTTCAATCTGATTTTTTACATCTTCGGGCAAGGCGTTTTGCAATTTCGGTTGAACTTTGCAGTGCCTCAAGAATGTTTTACCGCCAATATTTATACTATGTTCTAAGTTGAGTACTTTAATTATTATTGCTTCCTGCACATTCACGAGCTTTGCTCTTCGACGCAGTCCCTACAAAGTCCGAATTTGTTTCTTCTTAACCAATTTACATTAAAGGTGATTATATTTCGATTATGAAAAAGCTAACTGTAACGACGATTTTTATATGAATTTTTAAATAGTTTTAACTATTATTTCCAAATTTACACTGGAGAGTGGTATATTTGCATATTTCGTTTGTTTTTTATCTGGCTTGTCACCTTTATTTTGTTTTTGTTTTTGTTTTTGTTTTTTTACTCCAAAACGTCCAAATTGTTTTTATTGGCTTTTCAAAGGAGTATATGGGAAGAGACAACTTATTTTACACAACTTTTTCTATATATCCCCCGCTGTATCAAGTCACCAAGTCTTTTGTTTGTTAGAAGATGATCCACAGAATAACCTCTTTGGACTTACGGCAATTCGGATTTCTTTAGGGGTACCTTCCAGCAGGGCTTTTTTTTTTCTCTCTCTCCCTCTCTTTCTCTGTTACAATGATTGATGGTGGTAAATGGAACTTGAAACTTAATTCTTACTTCGCTTACTCTAGAAAGAATTAGAATGATCATTTTCAATAAACGCTTCACCACGGATTCGAAGCCAGCGAACTCCTATCAATAGTCTGAATGTAAGCTAATGTATATAATACACTATGATATTCTAGCCGATCTACCAGGAAGGCGTTGTATGTGATACTTTGTGAATGTGTGCCGTACGTGCAAAGTAAGAGTATCTGGGCCATAGTCGTCACGTTTGTGAACTAAAAGCGGTAAACTGTTATATTACCAATGCTGTTTTGCCAAAGTAACCCAATATGTTGATTGTACTTTATAAGGAATAACCTTTAGTCCAAAAATATACCACAAAATGTTTCCGACATGGTATTTTGTCATGGGGCAAATAAAGTTCAGTTACCGTTTGCTTGATCAAGTAGGGCAGAAGTCTCTATGTAATCCAATCCGCATTGAGTTGCCTCGTGGCCTTTCTATCCTATTATTCGGAAACAAGGAAATGCTTGAAATTTAAAATATGTTTTATTTAATTCTCTTAGTCAGACTTCTTAATTTGCAAATTTTTACCAACGGGGGGGCAAAGAATATTGTTCTACCTGTACAATAAAAAATAGGGGGGGGGGGGGGGGGGGGGGGGGGGGGCGGGGGGGGGGGGGGGGGGGCCACCTCGGGCAAAATAGCACTTTTTGGCTATTTTCTTTTCAAAAATGTTCACACTTCATAACTCCAAATCATAAGTGTAAGTAAATCAATATTAATACTATTTAGAGATGTGAGTGCAAGTACACAGGGCCCGGGACGATCGCTACTCTTTCAACGAGGTCTACAAACTATGTGACTCGGATTGATTCCACTGCCAACGGGCACCCACACATCTTTAAATGCATCCAAACCATGAGGCGCACGACGCACGTCACCCAAAATTGCATATAACGTGCTTTACGCAATGGGTGGGGAGCGAGGAGAAATTCCATATCATATCACAATACACTTAATGCGGTGACTATGCAATTCCGACATTATAGGAACTATTTGAATATGGATCTGCAATGCCACTATAGCCAAAAATCTTTATTGAGAGGGGCATTTGAACTCTGTTGCCACATTTCAGAATATTTATCATCAATACAAAAATGCTTGCACCAAATCAACTGCGCTACTGAGGCGATCATGCCTTCTTGAAACACGTTTCACCCCAAAACCAAAACATATCAAAAAAATACAAAAAAATACAAAATTACTCTGCCGATTATTGGAACTATAGTTATATCTTGAAATGCAATGCAAAATATCCGGCTACACTGCCCCTAACCAGAATAGTTTTGATAGGCGAGAAATGGGCCTAACCATTGCCTAAACCAAGAGGACCATCTATTGTGATATGGCCTTTATTCAAATGCTAAACAGCTGGATTCGTTGTCACGACTAGGAATATCGATAAAGCCATTCAAAGGTGTTTCGTCAGGTGACGCATATCGGCCACTTCTTTCTGAACAATATGAATCGCAACCCCTTTACACGGAATAAACCGTGTGGCTTATTCAGTGTCGACTAACATCCATATATTTCACCAGGGATTGGCCACCTCTTCGCTCGGACGCTTGAGAAAAACATATTGGTCTTATCTGTTAATCAAGTTCTCTCAGTGTATGCCATTGTGGGCTGTAGGGTATGCACAAGGAGATTACTAAATGTTGGATTATTTAAATTGGTATCCTTAGAATTTACTGTTGGCGCCTCCATGGTTTGTGGACTTAACCGATATCATTAAGTCTAGACTAAAATTAGTTTGACTTTGGAAAAGAATATCGACCTGAGTTTGTAACACATTAGTTAGAATATGCAAGCGCAGACTGGACGTTATTATTGGAAACTATTAACCACAAGGGACACTTATTTGCACTCGGTTGCATTGTCGCTTTGTAACGGTGGATAGCCATCCAAATAAAGTTTACTTTACGGAGGAGAACGGATCAGTCGCAGAAAGTTACTTATGCATGCGGGATTTCTGTTTTTCTAGTGGAATATTAAGGATTTTGTCGGCAAGGTTGAATCTTTAAAAATGGGCACATCGGCCAGAAGCATTCTAATCTACACCAGTTATTCTTTCCAAGGGCTGTGACCCTTTGAAAAATAATATCTTTGGTTAAAATAACATTACTGTGTTACAGTGATGTGAATGAAATATGACCATTCCCTTCCTCCCGCGCGGAAGGGAGGGAAGGGGTAAAGGAACTAGAAATAAAGCAATTAAGAAAGATGGAATCTTGGGTGGGGAATCGCACTCGTGACAGCGAGCCCTGGCGTCCCAGTCACAGGACCAGGCATGGCAAACCACGAGGATGTCGCGTCAATTCTGTATCATCTCACAAACAAAATAGTAAAGACACCAAAGGCACGCATGCATTGTTAAGAGCGTAGATTCAAATTCAACACCGGTTGCTTGGACGGTTGCCATGACTATCAGCGGCCCCCTTTGTAATGTCCCCCAAAACTAATTTTATCACTATACCCGAAGTATAGCCTAGTCTACACGGTCACAGTTATCCGACATGTTGGTCCTGGTGGCTAGGACACTCTCTCGTAGGGGAATCCCAAGCTCTATACGGTCCTGATTGGTTCTATCAGGTTGTGACCAACAACTTATTTTGCTCCTAAAAATTGAAACACAGTAAACCAATGGCAAGCTAAAAAGGGGTCACAACGTATTTCTGCTTTCAGAAAACAATGATCGTTAGTAACTAATCAGAAAGTGAAGAAGTAAAAAAGTGAAAAGGTTGCAGCCAACAATCAGAAATGTGGAAAAGAATGCGTGTTTTCAGAAAATATTAAACAACGCGTTGCTTTAATTTAGCAACGCAGTGGACTTGCCAAAACCACTCAGGATTTTACAGTACCCTCAACGTCGGGAAAATTTGAGGGGACTGTGCCATATGAAAAGCGACAAATTATTGCTTTAACGTAGAAGAGACCATGAAACTACCTCCGGTAAAATCTTTGCCTGTGGTTTTAATAACGCATCTAGAAAGTCATCGTTCGTCGGGATATATTTAAGGTCCACGGGTATGGTATACCACAAAGGATCGGCCATTTCATTGATCCAATAATAGCAGAAACACGTGTCTGGACAGAACGGGGAAATCAATCAAATGAAAATTTGTCGTCGGGGAGGCTATTTCGCAAATTAGCCAATGATTCCTTTTGAAGCTCAAGTAGAACTCAATATAAAGAAGCAACCCAAGTACAGCTTAAAACAAGACCATGACAATGAGACTATACTTAAAATGTGTCTACACTTGAACTAAATCCCAAGAATAGGTAATTGATGTTCACAGGCCTTATGGGGTTATTTCTTCATGTAGTTTCTACACATTCAATATAGACATGTATAGAGTTGAATGGCGTTTATAGGCTTACACCAAGGATACACCCTTTAAGGGCCAAACAGTATAAGTTTAAGTTTCTTTTTAAACTTCGAAACGGAGGGGTAGAACCATATACCTTACATATGACCTTGTAAAAGAGTCTGCACGAATTTATTTGATGTTTTCTAGGCAACATTGATCTGCTAATTCCAAATCTTGATGCAGTTTTTGCATCCTTGAGCATTTTTGAGATATGAAAGGGGTTAAATTTGTAAACGTTTCATACGGGATTAAAGGTGTACAGACATGTTCATCTTGTTATAAGAATTAAAAAGTATAGTTTGCCATATCGGGGCCATATCTCGGACAATTACTTTTAACACAGTAGGGACTTAATATAAATGTTTACCCCATGATGACCTTGAACAGTTTTTGGCCTGTCGTGCAAACACAAACGGTTGTAGATATAGGGGCTATACCTTTTTGAATACTTAGAACCAAATGAATATATCTATGCACATTGTAACCCCGTGTGAAATATTTTCAAATTTTACCCTGTTAATTTACCCCCTTCCATATCTCAAAATGCTCAAGAATTACAAAATTGCATCATATGCTTGTGGAATTAACAGGTCAATGTTGCCCAGAAACCATCAAAACATTTTGCGCAAACTCTTTTGCAAGGTCTACAAATATTTCAAAGGTCTATGATTTCTTTGCTCTTAATTTCCAAACCAAGTACCAATGCCGTACCTTAAAGGAATTTCACGAAATAGAAGCTTAAATTAAACTATTTTGAATGGACCTGGTACAAATATTAGGTGTGCCAAAGAAGTCAAGAAGTCAATAAGCAACTAGAATATCATACAATTTATATTCCATATCATATTCCATAAATAATTCTGTGATAATGAATGTTTTATAAAGTATACTCAATTTCTAAGGAGCTCAAGAGAGTCGTCTTGTGGAAAGAAAGACTTGCCATCAACCAAGTAACATCTATTGGTATTGAACCTGGTGAGAATCTCCCACCTGGAGCTGACTCCTCATGGGCTGAATGGCGATGCCATCAACGGATTGAGAACCAGAATTGGCCGATTTAAGGTTTCCTTGCAGAAGTGGGGCTACCTGGAAGCAGATCAGGACACTACCTGTGGTTGTGGAACAGCACCACAGACAATAGAACATCTCTTGGTCTGCCCACTGCCTGAGCAACAACGCACAAACAAGGACCTTGCGGAATTCAGTGAAGCAGCCAGACGTTGTACCCATTTCTGGCTGGATCATATTTGAGAACAACAGTGTTTGGACACGATAAATAGAAGAATTTCAAAATACAACGTACTCTCCCCAAATAAACCGTGGACCACGATACCAAAATTAATATTGTTTTTAGATTTTTTTTTTCATTTTGCAAAGGCCGTATGTGAAAGATTTAGACGCCATGTATGGGGTTTCACCTGACTTGATTCATTTTTTCACTTTCCCTGGCATAATACAAACTCCCTCCATAGTTTAAGACCCGACAGAAAAAATATTCTTCGCCTATCCATAGCAACAGCAGACACTGCTTTTTATTTAGTTTGTTCCAATTTGATAAATTCGTGTTTTCTTTTAAAGAAAGTTCTCATAGTTTGAAGACATCGCTTTACATTAAAAATTCTAAAACTCCAGGTGCCAACTACTGTAACAATGTGTTTATGGACATTTCCAGACAATGACTGACAATTTAGCCTAATTCTATGTTGGCTTACCAGCAGATAAACACACAATTCACGCGTTAACATATTTACTCGCCTTTATAGGACAAAACACACGGAAAGAGTAAAAGTACGTATGTCTACTCAGCGGAAAAGAAGAACGTTGTGAACAACTGAAGCAATTTGGGTTAGCAAATATTTGGGATACCTGACCGCACGGTTTTCAAAAACCACTTGCCTTTCTAAGTATATCGTCTACATAACTGTATTTTACAGGTTTATAGCGTTCGAGATGATGCTGCAGATCAAAGAAGATATTTGGAACATGGTGTCTGTTGGCCCCCAAATACCTGAGATAAGCTATACTGATCCCCATTCGTAGACCTTTATCACAGGTACTTGAAAGGTTGCCTTTGAAGAGATGTGCGTGACCGCTCCAATTGTTTGCTCTGCTGAAATTGATTCTTAAACTAGACACCCCGGTCAATTACTCCCAGCTACAACGCTGCATTAGTAAATAACTTCACGTCCATTCGGTTGGTTTCATCACTATGAGAATATTCATTCCCCACAAACAGGGAGTAGGTTTTTTTTATTAAAGAATTTGTTGAAAGTATTTATTTATTTATGCATCTTGCTTCGACCAGCAAGTACAATTGAAAATTGTTTTATAACGCGAAAACTAAAGAATCTGGCAAACGTTCCTCAAAATCATCCTTTTTGTTTTTCTAAAATAATGTTCTAGAAGATATTTTTGAAGATCTTAGTAAGAGAAACAATGATTATTGTCCACATTTAGTCATAATTTCATAACTTTCCTGTGATTTTTCTGTAAATTTAACAACGCCACTTTGAACATACTAGTAATCGTAAATCATGTATGCGAGGAGTGGCAGAAAGCGTCAGAATGCAGAATATGTTATTTGCAATGATACCCTGGTCACATTTTATTTTCGCGCCTAATATGTGTGAATCGAATAGACCGTATTCAATAGCCAGCCATGTTGGTGGACAAGATAGACACATTCCAGTACTACAATACATTCACCTGTCAATGATCCCTGTGCAATCGCTAAACATGGATCGATTGACAGCTGAATGTATTGTAGGCCTGGAATGTATGCATCTTGTCCACCAACTTGTCTGGTGGCTGACGTCATATTGAATACGGTCTATAGGTAATTGAACGTTAGTAAAACGCCTTTCCCTATAATTAAATCAGTAAACTTTTAATTGTTTTTCTGCTCCCATCGAAGAGCAACTATTAGCGATCGGATTTTCGCCGCTTAGTAAGTGTAATTTCCAGCCATATTGGATACCCATCTTATTTTTTTAACATCTTAGATGACATCTTACATGTATCGATTACTCTGATTACCTAATGATATGTTAACTGATCTGATTGACTTACAGGGATATACACACATATTGCAGTATTAGGTTAAATAAAGTTATCAATTATTGCCATCTTAGAGTATCGGAAGCCATCTTGGATGCTATAATGAAGGAATTAATTATCACATTGTTGAAAAATATTTATGATTTTAATTAACTTCTTGACTGTCAAAACACCAGGATAGATGCAAAATTACCAACCTGCAGTTAAAAGTAGTTCGTGATCAGACACTTTTGTATTGGCGGCCATATTTAATCCATTGATTACGTGATTACAGAGTCATGTGTTAATTGGTCACAATGAATGTTTTAAAAATTTACAACTTTTGAGTGGATTACAACTTTTGAGTGAACAACAGATTATTGTGTTTTTGGTGTCCATTTTTGATTTTTCCCTAAAAGGGGGCTACCTTGGAAGCAGATCAGGAGATCAGAACTGTGATTGGGAACGCGCCACAGACAATGGAACCTCTCTTGGCCTGCCCAATGCCCTGGACCAACAATGCACAGACAAGGAATTCATTGAAGCAGCCATACATTGCCCACCTCTGGCTGGAGCATATTTGAAAACCACCTCGTTTGAAAGAAGAAGGACCACATGGACTCCCTATCAATTATTGTGTTAAGATTTCCAGTTATTCTAGTAATATAATTTTTAATTGTTACTGGGTTGGTCTTTGCCTATCAAAATCAATTGTCCGCTTTACCTAAAGTTTGTCCTTTGATTTCCCTTTCCCCCTTCACTGTAGAGGCCAATATCTTATAATGACTAAATTGTAATATGAAAATGAAAAAGAACCCACTAGCTCAAATTCACAAAAACAAAAGAAGACCTAACCTTGGTTAACAATGGTATAAAATTTACTGTGATCGATCATCTATTTGCTAACGATGAAAACAGGCATTTATAATGCACTTTGTTTACTCAGTTGGGCATTCACACCATTTAATGTAGTCATCTTCGGTAGCGGTCATTATTTACAAGGGTGCCAAAAATTCGTTTCACAAAAAATATCGCACTTCCCCTAATTTCAAGAAATTTCTCAATTTAACATCCAGTCGTTCCAATTTTGATGAAATTGTCAATCTCCCTCGTCACAAAATTTTCCTGGTTTCCTCCCTCAAAACTTCAATATTCTAATCTGGAGTAAAGTATGATCCCTCCCTTATACGGTGAGCTGTCGTGTGGTAGTCGAAGCAACATTTTTGACGCAAAGAATTAGCACAACAACCCACCTATCAGCGAGATTATTTCCATTTCATGCAAGAAAAAAGACGCCTATAAAGACTTCATTGCCTAGGGCCGTTTGGTCTTTTGGCAGAAGCTCGCCATCCTTGTGAAGATCTATGTATACATATTGTCAACACGGCCCTCGTGCAGTCTTGTATCGACGTTTACAATACGTCCTATTTATGTCATTGAATTTTTAAAAACAAGGCTACGATCGATTTAAAGAATCATAAAGAACAAAATACCCCCATAGTCCCCCATTGGGTTAAGAAAATCCCCCCCGGGGTGTGGCTGTTGTTATAAAATATTTAAGAAATGTGGATAGTTTGTTTTGTCCTGAAACCCTGAAAAGACAATCTGAAGCTTTTGATTTACTCCATATTTACAGTGTATTGCGATCCTGTTGTTATGTCACAGTATCTAGAGTACTAGACCATGCGAATTTTTTCCGTGTACGGTCATCGATTTTTGCATGCAGTGCTTCAAACTGACAGCAGTGAATTGGCAACAAATACCCCCATTTTAGTCAGCGGAAGTACCCACAGAACAATTGCAGTTTGACTTTGCACAAGGGACTGCACAAAATGTTCTGATGTTCTAAGTAACCTATTAACCTGCTGACCAAATGTTTATACCTAGGCAATTGGCTTTTAACACATGGGCTTAAAAAATGTTTTCAAGGCCATCCTGGGGGTAAATTTCCTTATAGAATTAATCATATTCTTCACAAAGAGCTTCAATCTTCATTGCTGTTGGGTATTAATACGTGTTATTACTTTGTTTGAAATTTTGAATTCTTAACAGCTTGTGAATTGTAAGCAATTTCATTTGGCTGATGCCCGGGTTATTTCGTTTAATTTGAATCCAGGGCTATAACGCGCTGGCGTTTGAAGTTATTTTTAAGGGTCGAAGCGCTCCCTCATACGCGTTTGCTACTTTCGCGTAGCGCCCTGCCAACGTTGCGTCTCGTTGCGTATGATCATTGCGTTCCACGTGTTTTTCGAGTTGTTTTCACTGGGTGATGGCATGTCCATTTCTTGTTGTATTTAGCCGTAAAGTATCGCGAAATTTGGGTTAACGAATGACCTTATGATAATTGCTTTTTAAGACAGAAGACTAAAAGGTTATGAATTTTGGGAACCGGTGTGAACGTAATTATAATCCGCCTGGAGCCATTGTCCGGCTCCATAGACGACAACGGAATAAAACAACCTTGAAACAATGTTGGCCGTGAAGAGTCAACAGAATCGATTGCCCTATTGTTTCACCATTGTAGGCGGACCGTGAGTCCGGGGGACTATAGCTCCTGCCACCACAACACCGGTACTCTCTTTTGCGTGGAAGAAATCGGCCTCCGGCCTCGTTTTTCAACTTAAAATAGTGGTATCGCCTGTGTTTCAATTCGTCGTAAAGAGAGTACCCGTTTTAGAAGTAATTATTGTCCGGCGTAACTCATAGTCCGTGAACAATGGTGAACCATAGGGCAATCGATTCGTTGAGCTTCACGTAACATTAGTTGCACGTTTATTCCGTTTACGGTCCTATGTAGCCCCGGACTGTGGCTCCACGCCATACTAATCTGCTTTCACAACGTTCCCAAATCATACCTTTATTCTCTAATTATAATTAAGGGTTAAATACAATAGAGGAGCCCACAGGATATATGGGGACAAGCACTCATGTCTCTTCAAATAACCTTTGACTGATTAGCGCATAAGTAAATCTATTCCCAGATACGAACAATTTGAACCATCCGAAACAAAAAATCGGATCAATTGGAAAATATTACCCCATAATGACCTTGACGTTTTGCCTTGTCATACAATACAGGAACGTTGTAGATGTAGCAAACTATATCTTTTTAATCGTGATCATGAGGAACTCACCTTTCAAACCCAAATAAACTTTACGAATATTACATCTTTTATTTGCACCCGTTTCCTATCTTAAATAAAAGCTTAAGGATGCAAGTGTTGCATCATCAAGATTGGAATCAGCAGGTTGGACCCAGGGGGGGGACCCTCCACATTTGTTTTCGCGCTGGGCCGTACTGTCTGACTTTTAAATGCGCTTCTTTTCATACAAAAAAAATAAAATCGGCCAACCGTTATGATTAATTATTGAGGTCCCATGACCCACGTGGGCACTAACGGAAGTCCACTGAGAATATTTTTTAAAATCACAAAGAACTCAAAGCAAATTTTTATTTGCTGATATATGTTCACCCACACATATAAGTAAACTTAAAGCCACTTAAAACATAATGTGCCCCTTTGATCTGCTGAAAACAAAATTTTAATGGGACGTTGCTAAACCGTTTACTCTGTACCAATCCTGGGAAAATTCGTGTATTTTGCACACCCGTTAAAATACAGGATTCCTAAAACGTTCAAGTGTTTGGTTAATATATGATATTTGGGTCTTCTATAGTAGATATCAACATAAAATAAAAATAACTTTTCAAAAATTTGATAGTGAGTGCCGGGTTCATTTGAATTTCAGTCTTTTTGCCCACTTTTTTGCGTGTTTGAAAAACAATGGTTTTGCTCCTATTCTCAGCCCAAATACACATTTTAAAGGTTTTTTATTACGATTTTGGTTGTCTTATCCCCTCCACATGTGGTAATCAATTTTTGTTAAAAAATTCCCTCGGGAAAAGTGTGGGTCCAATGGACCCCCCCCCCTGGGCCTACGAGGTAAAAACCCCTGATGCTGACTTCAGAGATTTCAAATATAATTTTTTTTTGTGTAGTAATTAAAAATAGTCATCTAACTAAAATATCCCCTCACATGGGCTAATGCCAAAGTTAGAGATGAATGTTGGATTTTGTTGTGTTTGCAAATGCAGTCAGCATTATGCCCGTATAACATTGCCATAGGATCCGTTATAACAAATTTTCCGCATCCGAATTTTATAACATAGTTTGATTTTTCTATATGAAAAAGACTTCGATTCAGCTTATGATTTCAACAGCGATTAGTATATGGACAAGCATTCTGTAATATGCAAAAAACACTTTTGTTTGGAGAAATTGAGTGCGCCCTCATCGGAAATCTCTAGTCAGCCTTTAAGTGTTAATTAAACTCAAAACATTTTGTGCGGAGTCCTGCAACTCTTTTTGCCAAGGTCGTATGCCTAACCGCAGGAATATTTAGTATTAGGGATGTATATGCATTGTATGAGACGAACATGGTTTTTTTCCCTGGCATATTGCACTCTGTACATTCCTTTCTTCCTGAAGCGTACTAGTATATCAATAGATCGAAAATTGAGGACACTAAGCTATCTTTTCACCCCCAAACAATAAAACTTTACACTTTTTAAAATCCAACAGCCTTTGGACAAAAAATGAGTTTGAAGTTTGCACCAAATTAAAGTTCAGTCCATTGATCACGAAAAGTCCTAGTAAACATGCACAAAATAGAACTGCGTAATTCCATTCGTCAAGAATTAGCTATTTAAGTTTTGCGTTATTACATGCTATGAGGAGTAGAGAAACACAGAGAGCGAGTTTCTCTACGCTTACAATGGCTTTCCAAGAACATTGTGTTTACAAATATCCAAAATTGAGTTAGAGAATAAAGGTATGAGTTTGGGAAGCGGTACTCTCTTACGACGAATTGAAACAAAAGCGATAAACTATTTAAGTGGGAGGAACGAGGCTGAGGTCGATACTTCGCGCAAAAATAATTTGTTGTCGCAGGCGGTTTCAATTAGTCGTAAGAGAGTACAGGTTCCCCAAATCATACCTTTATCTCATTCTTAAACGTCTAAATAATTTAACGTAATCTTTAACCCAATTTGCGCTCCTTATGGTTAAATACAACTAGAAAGGAACGGCCACCACCAAGTGAAAATCAAACAACCCGTTGAACACAAAGAACACACCGCAACGGATACATCGCTAGAAGGCGAATTGTAGCAAAAGCGCTTAATCTCCAAATAAACTTCAATTCGCAGCGCCGCGCGTACTACCTGGCTTCACTGGTCGAATTGAACCCAGGATCAGCCAATGAAATTGCTTTTCATTTTCGCAGATGTTTAAGAATAGGAATTGATGCCTTTGGTATTAAATTCAACTTTTTATATATTTGAACTCACCAAATGAAAATGGAGCTCTGACTGGGCCCCTTTTACAAAGTGAATGAAAAAAGCAAGTAGCCCGTCAAATTTGGTAAATGATGCCATATTAAACCCAAAACTAATTACAAAAAAGAATAATTTTCTTTCAGACTGTATTGAGAAAACCTTTAAAAACAACATATCAAAAGTTTATCAAAAATTAAAGGGAGTGGAATATACATTTTAAGGGGTAAGGTTATACAGGGGTCAAAATTGAAACAGGGTCAACGCGTCGAAAAAACGTATTGCTGGTATGTTTGTCACCTTACAAGGATTAAAAGGATAGGTCCCTATCTGCAGCTTGTAAGTTCAATAGTGAAGAGCCCATCTATCCGTTCGTTTTAAGAATAATTGTGTTATAGTGTTCGGCTAATGGTACAGAAACCAAAAATATACTTTTGCACCATCTATGTTTTCGTTCAATAGAATGGCAAAATTAACTAGGGGCTACAGGGTTACGGGAGGGTCACAGTCATAACTCTGAATTCTATATAGAATGGTAAACAAAGAATCTATTTACATTTCTTATCTATGTGAAAAAAATGAACAATTTAACAAACACTGCGATCAAAATCGGACCATTTGACTTGTACCACAGGATGACCTTTGAACTGGTATGTACCTATGTATTAGACTATACACTCATTATATAGGAGTTTAATAAATTAGTATATCTTTAAATAATTCGAACAATTTTTAACCACCTGTACACTTTGCCCCCTTTATTTCTACAGTTCCACTAGGTGATTTTGGAGAAATTTAACATATGATTTTGACAACTTCCAAAGTATATTAAACACCAAATAGTTTTTTTGTTGCCAATTTGTTTTGGGTAAATCATAAAATAACTGGACTAGAAAGAAAGAAGAGAAAGAAAGAAGAAAAGAAAGACAGAACAGAAAGAAAGAAGAGACGAAAGAAGGACAAGAAGGAAAGAAAGGAAGGAAAGAAAGGAAGAAGAAAGAAGAAAGGAAGGAGGAGCAAGGAGAAGGAAGCAGAGGGAAGCAAGAGAAGGAAAGAAAGGAAAAAGACAGGAAAAGGCTATAAACCCACGCGTCATTAGCATCCGCGTGCTCAAGCAGGAGTCCAAGCTCAGACACAGGTCAAAATACCCCAAAGCGGCAAGTAAGTCACGTTCATACTTTTTTAATCTTTATCTTAACAACTTAAGTGACAAGGGGGTTTTCACTCCGTGGTGCACAAGGGGGGGGGTTCAATGGACCCCACACTAAGGAAAAACCCGTTCCTAAGCTTTGCAAACGAAAAAAATTTATACCATACGTGAAGGGGTAATAAGAAAACCCCAAATTAGCCAATTAAAAAATTAAATTTGTAGTCGGGTTCTCTGCAAATCGGGGCAAAAATTGTTTTCAAAACTGCGAAAATTGGACAAAAGACGGAAATTCAAATGAACCTTGCGCTTACATCAAACTTTTTGAAAATTCTTTTATTTTTTTTATTTTTTTTCACTAAAATGAACCCAAATTACATATATTTAACCAAAAACCCTGCAGTTTTAGGGATCCTATTTTTTAAGGGTGTTGAAAATACACGTCATTTGCCCATAGATTTTGTACCCGTAAAACGTGTTTACCAAGTTTGTTGTCAGCAATAAAGGGTTAATTATTTTTAATGTTAATAATTGTTTCTATAAAAAAACAAAATCACAACCAAAATAAAAAAAATAGCTTTGGTTCTTTGAATAATTAAAAAATATTCTCAGATGACTTCCGTAAGTGCCCAAGGGGGGGGGGTGGGGGGGGTTCCATGGACACCCACTAATTAATCATTAACGGCGTGGCCGATTTAATTTATTTTGGATGAAAAAGAAGAAGCGCATTTAAAAGTCAGACAATACAAACAAATTTCGGCGCAAAAAATCCCACGCCTAAAGTAACCAGCGCGAAAACAAATAAAAGTTTCAAAAACAAATTTGGGGGTCCATAGGAACCCCCTCCCCTTGGTCACTTAAGTGTTAACTGAGAAATAAATGACATAACTCTTTAAATTAGTCAGTATCCTTATGTAATTTTGTTGGCTTTTATGGAGATTTGAAAAACTATACATTTCTGAAAGCTTATG
>JAMKCH010012835.1:0-50648 GCA_023653785.1 Ophioderma brevispina
ATACATATAGAGTCGGAAAAGGTGAATAACCAGGACCAACCAAGAAAAGCAAGCAAGATGGATTGGCCTTGTACGTAACCTTCACAGGGTGAACCACTGAATATCTATTCGCTACCCCAGGCAGCCCTAATAGAGGTCGACAGGTCTACTTTACCCGGAATACATATCCAAGCTTAAGCTTATCGACGACGATATCCAACTTGCACCTTTAGGGGGCTGTTATTTTCATAGGCCGGGGGTCCCAAAATGTGGATCAACCCATATATTTTTTTCATGACCCCTATCAAAGAGCTGCAATATTATGTGACCCCCCCCTTTTAAAGCACATTATTCCGTGACCCCCCCCCCCCCCCCCCACCAATGCAAATGCATGTAGGCACACTGCTCTATGTTTGATTTTAAATCAAAAACACAATTTACAGAGCCTAGGGCCTACTCAAAAGACTGAGACAAGCAGTGGAAGGGTCCCTCTGACCTCTGAACCTGTTGTAGGAGATGTTGTCATTATAGAGTGTGCTGTTAAAGTAAGTTTAAAATATGCATGAGTACATGAACCATTGAATACCCAGGAAGAGAGACAGCCAGAGAGACTGCAAGGCGTAGCTAGTGGATGTGATACCCAGAGCAAGATGTTGAAGTGTCGCCCCCGATCGCATAGCACGAGCAATCACTGGTGGGGTCTAGGGGTCCATCTTAGGGCCCCTGATGGGGGTTTAGGGGGTGCAGCCCCCGGAAGCTCTCGGGTTTTAGCATATTGTTTGAGTGCCTTCGGAGTTATTTCATTACCTTGATGATTTTGTGACTCCTGTAGATCAATGGCATGATTTTTATGACGCCCTGTTTTCATGTCATGTCATGTGAACAATCTATGACACCAGTATTTTTGGGACCCTCTGCCGAAGAAAATGACAGCCCTTAGAAAGATGGCCAAATATAGAGCATGTTCTATAGGTCAGCTGTTCGCAGCCTACCGGTAGAATCCAAAGCAAATTAAAGATGGCTCAGTATGTGGTTAGCTTAATTATAGTCTTTTTTATTCGTTTAAAATAAATTTACATTTCTTGATTCCTTTTTAGTTCATTCAGTAAATGTTTGATGTTCATTATGGCTGTCCTGACAATGTGCAGAATGTGTAAGAATTTGTAAGATGAAATGGAATTATGTCTTTGTATATTTCAGACCAACCTACACTTTACGAGGCTGCGGCGAGCAATAAGCCATACCCTCTAAATTGATACACATAAGTCGTGTCCACACGGTCGGACTTAAGTCACTTATTACCGGTTCCAACTTTGGTCGGTAATAGCGGCGTACTTAAAGTGGCAGTGTGGACGCGCACTGATCGGATCTAAATTCCGTCAGTTTTAGTATCGAACTTAAAAGTGGCAGTGTGGACGCACATTAACGGTATTAGCGCTATAACTTTTAAAAGTCCGATAAGCTTATTACCGGTACCAGCTGGCCGTAAGTGGTCCATGACACTTGGCACCCAAAGAAGGTTACAATATTGATTGAAAAAACGTGTGAAAACATCGTTACTTATCGAAATCTGTTTTATTCATGCACAGGAAAACCTAAACACCATTGAAAAACTCTCACAATGACCATTAAAATGGTAGTTAATGGCAAAATCAATTCATTTTGGTGAAAATGATACTTTCTGTGACAACCAATACACAAGTAATGCAATGTCCGTCCGTATGAAAAAGTGTCCGTCCGTCATGATTTTCAATTTAAATTTTGGTGAAGATATATTTAATTGATCTAAGTTTAAACATTCATTCACGCGTAGTGCAGCGTGTTTTTTTCTAATTTCTGACCTGCTAAGGAATAAAACCACTTTGTACATTCTTTTTGTCATCACGTATGGACAATTTTGCATCAGAATGCTAACAACCGTGTGACAGAACTATATCTGTAGAAATATTTTCTAATATTTTTTGGGTTTCCTTAGAATAATGTTCAAGCTATAATATTAAACAAAACCTTAGAAAGTTTGAAAGTAAAAACCTAAGACCAAAATGAATTATAGTGAAAAAAGTCCGTCTGTGATGTTGTTTTTTAACACCTCCGTTACAAAATGGCCTGGTCCAAAGGTCTCCACCCCTTGTAACTTTTTAAAACCATAGTCCAAGTAATTTGAGATATTAGGGATAATCCTTAAGTGATTTTAACATAAATATCTGAAAATGAAATCTTCACACCTTGATGCTAACCGACCAGGTTAAACCTGCTCGAAGAGGACGAGGTAAGAAGAAGCCTGTTTTTTTTTTTTTTGGTGTACATTATAAAACATGCAGAATGCTGAGCTGGCTTTCCGTCAGGGGCGTAATGCGTAACTAGACCTCTAGTCAAGGGTGGGCAAGGACCTGAAGATTTCTCCCTTGCAGTGGAGGGACAAAGATTAATTTTCCCTCCGAATCAGTGGCGTATTCAGGATTTTGGAAACAATAATGTAGGTTTTGGGAAACGTTTAATGTACTCGCTTCGCTCGCCGGCTGACGTTTTTTTTTGAGTCGCAAAAAGAGACGGGTCAGGCTCTGCATTCTGTAAATCATAACTTCATAAACAGTAATCATAAATCATCGGCTTCTCCCTGGCTCTCCTCTTCTCTTTTCTCTTTCCTCCCTTTTCCTGAGCTGGCTTTCCGTCAAGGGCGTAACGCGTAACTAGACCTCTAATCAAGGGTGGGCAAGGACCTGAAGATTTCTCCCTTGCAGTGGAGGGGCAAAGATTAATCCCCCCTCCAAATCAGTGGCGTATCCAGGATTTTGGAAACAATAATGTAGGATTTGCGAAACGTTTAATGTTCTGGCTTCGCTCGCCGGCTGACTCATTTTTCTGAGTCGCAAAAAGAGACGAGGTCAGCCTCTGCATTCTGTAAATCATAACTTCATAAACAGTAATCATAATCATAAATCATCGGCTTCTCCTGGCTCTCCTCTTCTCTTTTCTCTTTCCTCCCTTTTCATTGCCCTTTCTTCCCCTTTACTTGATAGATGGGAATTAAATCCGATGCGCGTTCACACTGCAATTGTATATCCGACACTAATACCGACCAATTTAGGTCTGGTAATAAGTGACTTAAGTCCCGACCGCATGTGGAGACGATTACAATAGGATACAATAGGCTTGAGGGGGATTAGCGGATTTAAAAAAATATTCGAACATAAATATTCGAAGAGCGAAATATTCGAAGAGCGAAGAAGCTAACTATTATAACACTTTAGTATTAATGATTTGTTGTGCATTGTTTTATTAAAGTAAACAAAAAATACAGCGTTCACTGAACGCATATGTCGTCTGCCGTCGCGGTTTGTGAATGGAGTCACCAATACTCAAGTAGCTCATGGTGGTTTTGTATGCATTATATGTCCAAAGCTAAACTCTTCAGAAATTCACTAATTGAAGGTCCAAGAACAATAATTATTTGGTTGGTAACATAATTCCCACTGACGCCGAAATAGCTGAAATGGCCACGCCCCCTTTTTGGGGTGACGCCCCTTTTTTATATCGAAAAGTTCATGGTTTTTGAGATAATTGTCAAAACCGATTTCAGCATGTTACGCACTACAATTATGAATGAATTCATTAAGGTTTTTTCATGGCAAAACAGGAAGGGACTTCACCATACATCTTGGAGTTTGCTCTAACTCTCCTCAGGAATAGTTTTTGTGGCAACTACGGGGAGGGCACAAATAGAAAATTCATATTCCTTTCCGTTCTCATACGGCAGTCCGTCAAAATGCTGTGACCGTAAGCAAAATTGGGTAATATTAGGTGACAACTGCATTTTAAGTGCCAATTTAACGGTGTATTATTTCCACAAATAAATCAGTTATGACCTTTGCATTGCACAGAGCTATTGACCATTTGGGTCTCACCTGGGATATAATCAGCAATTTGGTGTAACTCTTTTTGTTTTATTGGGGGGGTAGCCAGCTTTGGGGGATGATTAATGTACGAGGGGTGGGATCAGGGTTCGGTGGGGGCCAGTGGGCTCCAGGGGCAAAGCCGCGGTGGCGGGGGTCCAGCAGAAGGAGCTCCCATAAGGTCCTTAGTTTTGCCAAGGTTAAAAAAATTCGTTTTTTCCCTCTTCTTTTTTCCTCTTTCTCTTCTTCCCTCTCTTTCTTTCTCCTCATTATTATATTATGCGTTTCTTTCTTTCTTTCTTTCTTTCGGCAACACTTCAAATGCTTATAGTTTTGTCATGGTTTGACGTATTCTGATCAGACTTGTACCACGTGACCGCTGAGTCATCCCCATTCATGACATATGACTTTGACCCCTGTCGGGGTCATCTAGGGGTCACAGGGGTCGAAAGTGTGATTTTATTTAAACTGCATCTCCTCCTACAGTTTACATTGCATGGTAACGTGACTCATGTATATGAAGCAGATTGGGTCCCTTCACAAAAGTTTTGGGTCGAGAGGTCAATCTTGGGTCATTAAGGGGCATTTCCGGTCTTAATGTGAAAATCTTCAAAAAATCTTCAAAATAGCTATCTCGTATATGCAACGTTACATGGTCACGTGGCTCATACATATGCATCAGTTTAAGACCCTTCACAAACGTTGTGCTCGGCATGGGGGTCAAAGGTCATTAAGGGGGAACTTCCGGTCAAAAACCAAAAATATTCCAAAATTTTTATCTCAAAATGTAAACATACTAGAGTGACATAACCTTCAGATATGCATTAAAGTTACCTAATGTGTGCAAGGTATTGTTACTTTAGGTCATTTCCAGTTTTAAGCTAAATAACTTCAAGAACTAAGCATAATAGATTTTTTTTATTTAAACTGGAACACTGCATTTTTGCGGTGTCCATGAGGTTTTTCATATTGGGGTCAAAGGTCATTAAGGGGGGGTCAAATGGTCAATTTGCCAAAAAGTGCTAAAAATAAGACCAAATTGGCTATATCTCAGCCTATAGAAGACAGATAAAGGCCGGTGTGGCAGGAGATACAGTCCCCTGTAGCCATAGTCCGGAGACACTAAGTTCTGGTTTTAATAGTCCGGGGGATGTGCAAAGTTAGGACTATAGTCCCCCGGACTATGATTTTATAGGAATGGTTAGTCCTACAAGTGGGATTGAAAGCTCGAAGAGCGACTCTCAGGCCTTAGGAATAAATATGCAAGTCCGAAATGGACTACCAGTCCTTAGGAATTAGTGTCCATTTTCCGAAAGTAGGGACTATTAGTCTCTAGGGATTAAGACCTGTCAGGGCTGGACTATCGCTCCTTAGGTATTAGGGTCCAATTCCCACATGGACTATAGACCTTAGGAAATATTGTTCAAGTAGAAGGGTAGGCAGACTCCTAGTTCCTGGGAATTAATGCCCTGTCAGGGTGGACTATCGCTCCTTAGGGATTAGGGCCAATTCCGACCTGGACATAGACCTTAGGAATTATTGTCCATGTGTGAAGGTAGGCGACATTCGCTCCTTTAGGAAGTAATGCCCTGCCAGAGTGGGACTGAGCTCTTAGGATCGGTGTCCGATTCCGACGTGGACTATCATTGCCTTGGGGATTATTGTGCAGGTTGTATTGGGCGGACTCTCATTTCTTAGGAATTAAGCCCTGTCAGAGGTGGACTTTCACTCCTTAGGAATTAGCGTCCATGTCTTGCGGGGACTACCCCAAATTCAAAGAAAGTAGGTCCAAGTCCAAGGTGGAATATCGATCCTTAGGAATTAATGTCCAAGCCAGACGTGGAACGGACTACCAGGGCTTAGGAATTATTGTCCACAGGTTACACTCGTTCCTTAGGAATTTTGTGTCCAAGTCCGAAGAATGTTAACGAATTCTATTGAGAATGAAACCTACTTGATTTAAAACACTAAACATGCATAGGATTTGTAGACCAAAATTAATAACCGAGTACAACACGTGAATGACACATAGCATAAAATTGATAGGTTTTTGTTTCTCTATTTCTTCCATGAAATCTCCCCTATGTAAAGGTACATTTAATTTTCAAATACACTTGAGTGACGAAAAGGCTTTGTAATACATACTTTTCAGTGGCGGAGATTCCTGCATGATTTCATTTTCCAGGAGGATGTTCTATCCGTTCGTGAATAGAGCATCCCGAACAATGAGAGAACGCAGAAAATCTCCACCACTGGTTGTTCATAATTGAAGCAGCACTCTGATTGGAGTTCGTGCGTATAATGATGTTCCGACAGCCCACTGACCCGCAAAGATCACCTTGACCTCATATGTGTGAAGGAAATTCCAAAGCTCGATACACTCCTTCCAAATTTTTCTTTAAAATCCATTTATTTATGACCTACAGTGACTGAAAATAACCCCTAGATGGAATTTTACATGTCGGAGGTGTGCCCTTGCCCTCAGTAATAATGTGCACACAGTATATGGGTAGAGTGAAAATTATGAATATGTAGTTTATTTTGTTGTAATACGTTCAAATTACCCCTGCATGACGCCTTTGACCTCAAACTGTTGCGGTTGCATATGGTCAGCTATATCCAAAATAAGTCCATATGTTAAAATATTTGGAACTATTATAATAATATTATGAATAGTATAATACCTTAGAATGACACTTAGGGGAAAATTTGAATTATCCATTAGGCTATAAATGAATTAATGAATTATACATGCATATCCTTATTTCTAGTGGATTATTTTTAATTGATCTAAGTTTAAACATTCATTCACGCGTAGTGGCAGGTCAATAACATGAGATAGCTCAACACAGCGGTTTTTTTCTAATTTCTGACCTGCTACGGGAATAAAAAACCACTTTGTATCCATCGTTTTGTCTCACTTATGGACAATTTGCATCAGCATGCTAACAACCGTGGTGACAGAATATACTGTGAGAAATCTTTTCTAATATTTTTTTGTGTTTCCTTAGAATAATTTTTCAAGCTATAATATTACCAAAACCTTAGAAAGTTTGAAAGTAAAAACCTAAGAGCCAAATGAATATAGTGAAAAAGTCCGTCGGTGCTGTATGTTTTTTTTTACACCTCACGTTAGCAAAAATGGGCTGGTCCAAAGGTCTCCACCCCTTGTAACTCTTAAACCATAGTCCAGTAAATTTGAGTATTAGGGATAAAATCCTTAAATGATTTCTCAACATAATATCTGAAAATTAATCTTCATCACACGACCTTTAGCTAACCAGACCAGTCTTAAACCTTGCTCGAAGAGACGAAGGTATAAGAATCCTGTTGTTTTGTTGTACAGTCTAAACATGCAGATGCCGAGCTGGTCTTTTCCATCAGGGGCGTAATGCGTTAACTAGACCGCTAGTCAAAGGGGGGGCAGGACCGAGAGTTCTTTTCTCCCTGCAGTGGAGGCAAAAGATTAATTTTTCCCTCCGAATCATTGTCCGTATTCATGATTTTGGAAACAATAATTAGGTTTTGGGAAACGTTTTAATGTACTCGCTTCCGTCGCCGGCTGCACTCCCATTTTTGGAGCGCAAAAAGGAACGAGTTCACCCTCTGCATTCTGTAAAGCAAAGCTTCATAAAGATAATCATATCATAGCATCGGCTCCGCTTCTCCCCTGCTCTTCCTCTTTCTCTTTTCCTCTTCATTCTTCCCTTTTCCTTGCCCCTTCTTCCCCTTTACTTATGTGATAGAGTTAAAGATCCGATGCGCGTTTACAACGTGCACATTGTATATCCGAAACACTAATAATAACCGCGCCAATTTTAGGTCTGGTAAATAATGACTTAAGGGGGTCCCGAGACCAGCGCATGTGGATACGATTTACAATAGGATCATAGGGTAGGGGGATTTAGCGGATTTAAAAAACAATATTGAATAAGCCTGATTCGAAGAAGCGAAGAAGCTAACATTATAACACTTTTTATTATGATTTTGTTGTGCCTGTGCTTTATTAAAGAAACAAAAAATACAAGCGTTCACCTGAATCATATGTCGTCTGCCTGTCGCGGTGTTGTGATTGATCCAATACCAAGTAGCTCATGGTGGTTTTGTATGCCTATATATGTCACTAGATCTAACTCTTCGAAATTCACTAATTGAAGGTCCACAAGAACAATAGATATTTTGGTTGGTAAACATAATTCCCACTGCGGCGGGTAAGCTAGTGGGCTGGTGGGTCGAATGGCCCGACGCCCCTTTTTGGGGTGACGCCCCCTTTTTTATATCGAAAAGTTCATGGTTTTGCGATAATTGGTCAAAAACCGATTTCAGTTCAGCATGTCTTATGCACTACAATTATGAATGAATTCATTAAGGTTTTTCCAATGCAAAACATAATGCTTCAACCTACATCTTGGAGTTGCTCTAACTCCGCCACAAGAATAGTTTTGTGGCCACTACGGGGCGGGCACAAATAAAAATTCATATCCTTTCCGTTCTCATTTGGCAGAGTCGCGTCAAAATGCGTGACTGTACTCAAAATTGGGTAATATTGAGGTGACAACGTCATTTTAGTGCAATTTTAACGGTGTATTATCTCCACAGATAAATCAGTTATGACCTTTGCATTGCACAGAGCTATTGCCTATTGTGTATCACCTGGGAAGATAATCAGCAATTTGGTGGAACGCTTTTTTGTTTTAATGGGGGTAGCCAGCTTTGGGGATGATTATGTACGAGGGATGGGATCACAGGGTCGGGGTTCAGTGGGGCCAGTGGGCTCCAGGGGCAAAGCCGCGGTGGCGGGGGTCCAGCAGGGGCTTCCATACTAGGTCTTAGTTTTGCGCAGCTAAAAAAATTCGTTTTTTCCCCAGCTGTCTTTTTTTTTCCCCTCTTTCTCTTCTTTCCCTCTCTTTTCTTTCTCCTCATTATTATATATGCGTTTCTTTTTGATGCTTTTTCTTTCTCTCTTTCTTTTCTCTGGCAACTCGTTCAAATGCTTATAGTTTTGTCATGGTTTGATGTATTCTGACCATACTTGCACCATATGACCTCTGAGCCATCCCATTCAATCCGATTACACTGACTTTGACCCCCTGTCGTGGTCATCTAGGGGTCCACAGTGGTTTTTAAAACTGTAGCTCCTCCTAATCTCCTCCTAACAGTTTAACAATTGCATTGTAACAAGTGACCATGTATATTAAGCAGATTGGGTTTCCTTCACAAAAGTTTTTGGTCGAAGGTCAATCTGGGGTCATAGGGCATTTCCGGTCTTAAGGTGTAAAAATCTTCAAAAAATCTTCAAAAATAGCTATCTGGTATATGCAACGTTACATGGTCAGGTGACTCATACATATTAAGCAGTTTAAGACCCTTCTCAAACGTTGTGCTCGGCATGGGGGTCAAAGTCCTTAAGGGGAACTTCCGGTCAAAAACCCAAAAATTTCCAAACTTTTATTAATCTCAAAATGTAAAAATGGAGAATTACCATCACCTTCAGCTATGAATTAAAAGTTTCCCTAATGTGTGCACGGTATTGTTACTTTGGGTTAATTCCTCCGGTTTTTAAGCTAATAACTTCAGAACTAAGCATAATGATTTTTTTTATTTTAAACTGGACAATGCATTTTTGCGGTGTCCATGAGGTTTTTCATATTGTTTCAAAGTCCTTACGGGGTCAATTGGTCAATGTTGCAAAAAATGCTAAAAATAACCAACTGGCTATATCTCAGCCCTAGAGAAGACAGACTAACAGGCCGTTATTGCTGCAGTTATGTACATTAATGGTAAAGAGGTCAATGATAGTCTGGACGGCCCAAAGGTTGAAGTTCAAGGTCAAAGGTCCAATCCCTGATATGCTTGGATTAAGATTAAACTAAAGTAAAAATAAGACCCTTGTACGTTGTTAAAACATAAAACTAAGTTAATGACATGCTGTGACTCATGGTGAGTATTAGGCATGGGATCAAAGGTCATTTCAGATGTGAATTCCAGGCCAGGCCGTCTTGTTCGCCCATGTCCTACTGCATGGCTAGTTTCTTCCTTCTTCTTTTTTGTTTGTACCTTGCTTTCCAAGTGGCTACTATTGGTAGAGCTTGGTCATATTGCAAGGAGAACCAACCACTGAACCAATCTCATGTGGGTGTCACATTTGGACCATATGGTCACGGTAGGGTCAATAGTGGCATTGTACGCGTCGCGCTAACACCGCTTTTCCCACTTTCTCTCTCCCTCAGTTCGCATGTTCTATCGTGATGGCCATTCGTCAACAGTGATTGTCCAGATGCCTGGCCATATGGGTTGTTCACAAGATTTTGATCCATTTTGGGTCAAAAGGTGCAGTCCCGCTCCCCTCTTAATATTTTCCAAATGCGTTACACGTTAGTGTTACACGGTTTGCTTGATCTGAACCAGACTTGGTGTCATGAATCCCCTTGACCCAAGTGTTACAGGATGTTTCACAATTGGGGTCACATTTCACGCCCGGGGTCATACGGTCAGTCGCGCTTCGCTGCCCTCCTTTTTGCTATATCTGCCACAAATCGCTGGTCAAAATAACGCTGACACCAAAGGCCCATATGGGTTGTTTCGCAGATTTTGGGTGCAAAGGTCACGTGGACCCGATGAACGGGGCTTATTTGAAAATATAAAAACCTTCTCTCTCACCCACATTTCAACAATTGGTTTTATTAACCGACTTGGTCACAGAACTGCTGATGCACACCTATATAATCGTTAGCACAGACAATGTGCAAAGCCACGTGGGCAGCAATTTGTCACCCCAACGCGATGAATAAGACTCCGTGTCGTGCTTTCTAAAGCACAATCTGGTTGCTAGTTTCTAATTCTCTTTTCCCCTTTCTCTTCCCCCCTCTTTTGGTTTATCTTTTTCTCGTTTTTTTTTGCTTTCCCTTCTAACGTATTGAGGGCACTTGCCTCCACCATTATGTACGCCACTGTAGTACACCGTCAAAATTAGGGTAATTTTATCGACACTTTCCATTTAAACCACACAAAAGGGAGGACCCAACCTTTAGGGTTTAAAAATCGTTATATTTTTTTTGCTTGCTTCATGGGAACCAGCATCATTAATGCCTTTAAGATTATTTAAAGATTAATATTATCCCAGTAGCATTCTCACATTTATCCTGCCATAAGGCCCTATTAATTTTGCAAACAAAATTTCATGCACGTACTGGTCATTTTGCCCCCCCAGCGCCCCCCCCCCCCCATGAAAAAAAGCAACATCAAAATGTGGATTTTATCTCGTTTGAGATCCAAATGATCAATAAATAGCTTGGCCAGGTGCAGATGTCCAGAACTGATTTAAAAAGGCCTTTGACTTTTGTGGTCGAATATCCCTACCATCCACCCGCGCATGGCTCCGTCAAAGAGTTCAGGTAATTTTAGCTGCTTTTCAAGGCCGACTACAGAGGGGGCATGAACATCCGACTTTGGCCTGTTTTCAATCTGGTCACAACAATGCATTATTAAGATCATTTAAACATTTAAAAGCGGCACTAGGCACATTTTTCACAAATATGAAATTTCTTTCTTCGAAGTTTGCTCTCAAATGATAGTCGTAGCCATTGGAAGAACGAGATAAATATTTTTACAACATAAAAAAACCTACCCCAAACCATATAGGGACATTGATATGATGAGGATAAAGCCACCCAGGTCGAATTTGTTAGGCCAACTTTTAAGTTTCCATAACTTTAATCAACAAAATGTGTATATTACATAATAGTTTTTGACTCGTACTCCCTGATATTAAAGCCACAATGGTTATAGCCCGGTCAAACAGTGTGCATATTGTGGAACAGGCATACGGCGTGCGTGTTTCATGTGTAACCCGACCATTTTTCGGGTTCGGTCGTCTGCTGAATTGGTACGTGAAAAACGGGACGGTCGCGGCGACGTTAATTACAAACGTTCTGTTACCTCTGGAATACTGATTTGGTCTTAAATCATTTCGGGTGAGGGCTTTTGTATATAAAGCTTTACAACCATCAAAATAATCGATTTGAAAAATTTGAGGCGCACTATTTTTCCAATATGTGCCAGTGTCTCTTTATTTAAAGACCCTTCAGCGGCATTTAATATTGCATTAGGTCCCTATAAAATGGGAAAACGTGTCACTATACGACGGGCCTTTTTTTCAGATCTGGCACGCCACTGCGCACTAAGGGCTGCATGCTAGGGATAGAGGTACCGTAATGTAATAAAAAATTTGGCTTATAATCTTTATTCAAAATAACACGTTGAAGAATCACAAACTACAAACAATTTTAAACATTTCTGATACTTTCAAGAGTGCCTCTTTGAGATGTAAAAATATAAAAGCTATCCCTACTACACGGCATATGGCCGCGTCGTCAAAGATCGGCTAATTTTATCGACTTTTCTGCGGCCACCCAGGGGCTCCAACTTATAGGGGGCATGAAATCTTGGATATTTTGCCGTTTTCATGGTCACAAAGCTACGGTTAGTGTTTTTAGATCATTTAAAGCCCATTCAGCAAGGTTATTTAACGGTGCCATTATCCCTATAGAATGTGGAAAAAAAAATAAATTGTCACTATATATGAAGGGTCATTCCCCCCCCCCTTTGAAATGAAACAAAGGAGTAGCAACCAATTGCTGATTACTAATATCCCGGTGAGACCCAATGGTCAATAGCTCTGTGCAATACAAAAAATACAAAAAATAAAAAAAATAAAAAGAATAAAATAATAAATATAATAAGGTTCCGATTATAACGCGCACATATCCCCCCTACGGAGTGCTCAAGGCGCGATTGCCAATATTATTAACCGTTACCAGCTGCCATCAGGAAATTGTCACAATCCTTTCGTTCATCTCGGTGTCTGCGGCTAGGCCGCAACAACTCTAATCAGCACTTAGATTGATATCCCCATAACAGCTAACCCAATTATCACTTGGGTCAACGAAGGCATTGAGACTAAGTATCTTGCCTACGGACAAAACACGATTTTACCACAATGGTGGCTCGAACTCACGATTTTTTAAACGGTTTCTGAGTCCTGCACTTTTCCCTAGACCACGTACTCTCCATCTTGGTGGAGATAATAACTCTGTTAACAATAAGCCTTCAAATGCACCTTTGTCACCTAATATTACCGCAATTTTGCTTACGGTCACACCATTTTGACGGATCTCTGCCGGACGAGAACGGAAGGGAATATGAATTTTCAATTTGTTGCCCACCCTTAGTTGTCACAAAAACTATCCCTGAGCCGAGTTAAGAAGGAAATCAAAATGTATTATAAGTTTTGCTAAATTATGAAGGAATTCGATTGGGCTCAGTATTTCACACACTGATTATTATATGGACAAGCAGTATGGTATATGCAAAACACATTTTGTTGAAAATTAGGGCGCCCTCCCCGAAAACAGTAGGGACATGATATGAGGATAGGATAAAAGCCCCCACCCAGGTTAATTTGTAGGCCAACTTTTAAAATGTGTATATTAAACTTTAATCAACAAAGTGTATTTACATGAATATTTTGACTCGTTACTCACTGATATTAAAAGCACAAAGGTGATTGACGGTCAAACAGTGTGCATGCCATAGTGTGGGAAACATGCTACGGCGGCGGTGCATGTGTAAACGGCCTTTTCGTCTTCTCTGCTGAATTTAACGCGCGGCGACGTTAAATTACAATCGTTCCTGTTTACCCATAAAGGCTGTGATTTGGTCTTAATCATTTCGGGTGAGGGCTGTGTATATAAAAGCTTACAACCATGCAAATATCGATTTTGAAAAATCTTGAGGGCGCACTATTTTCAAAATGTCCCAGTGTCTCTTAAAGACCTCAGCGGCATGTAATATGCCATTAGGTCCCATAAAATGGAGGAAAAAATGTCACTATACGACAGGCCATTTTTTTCGATCTGGCTACGCTCTGCGCACTAAGGGCTGCATGCTAGGGATAGAGGTACCGTAATGTAATAAAAATGTTGCTTGATAATCTTTAGCATAAATCTTAAAACGTGAAGAAATCAAAACTACAAACAATTGGAACATTTCTGGACCTTAAAAGAGTGCTCTTTGAGATGTAAAAAATATAAAGGGCTATCCCTTTACTACCACTGGCATATGGCGCGTCGTCAAAGTCGGCTTAATTTTAGCGATTTTTCATGCGGACCACCCAAGGGGCTCCAATTATAGGGGGCATGGAAATCTTGGAATTTTGCCTGTGTCATGGTCACAAGCATACGGGTGTATTAAGATCATTAAAGACCATCAGCAGTATGTAATCTGCCCATTGGTCCCTATAGATGGAAAAAAAAAAATAAATGTCACTATATATGAAGGGTCATTCCCCCCCCCCCTTGAATGAAAACAAAGGAGTGCACCAAATGTTGATTATATCCCGGGTGAGACCCAAATGGTCAATAGCTTGTGCAATACAAAGGTCATAACTGATTTACTTGTAGTAATAATAATAAATAATAAATAATAATAATGTCGATTTATAACGCGCACATATCCACCTACGGGGTGACCAAGCGCCGGATGCCAATTATTATTACCGCTCCTCAGGGAAATTGTCACAAAAAATCGCTTCATCTAGGTGGCTGCTGGCTAGGCGCACAACTCTATCAGCACTTAGATTGTAATATCCCCATAAAAGCCTTTACCCAATTTCACTGGGTCCAACGAAGCAATTGAGACTAAGTATCTTGCCTAAGGACACAAACACGTTGACCACAAATGGGGCTCGTGAACTCACGATTTTACGGTTCTGACCTGCACTTTTCCACTAGACCCCACGTACTTCTCTTGTAGATAATTACGCTGTTAAATAGCCACTTAAAATGACAGTTGTAACCTATATACCCAATTTTGCTTACGGTCACAACATTTTGACGGACGGACTGCCGTACGAGAACGGAGGGGAATATGAATTTTCAGTTTGGTGCCCACCCCTTAGTTGCACAAAAAAATATCCCTGCGCAGAGTAGAAGCGAAATCCAAATGTATGAGATTTGCTATAATTATGAAGGAATTCGATTTGGCTCAAGTTATTTCACACAGTGCTTATTATATGGGACAAGCATTATGTATATGCAAAACACATTTTTTGAAAATTGAGGGCTGCCCTCCCCGGAAAATCTCGGAGTCAGCCTTTAAAGTCCATGGCCCGATCGCTATAGCCTCGTCCCCAGAAGAAGCCCTAGATTTTACCGGAATGTGGTCTCAATTTTGGATTAGTATCAGAAGAAAGCTATTATTTTTCTTCATTTACCTGTAAATCTTAGAGCAAAGGATGTTTGGATTTGGAAGTTATGAGCAAAAAAAAAAATGTGCCCCATTTGGTCGACCATATTAATTTTACACCGTAATCTAGGGGCTTACAAATCACGTTTTTAGCTCTCGCATCAAACGGATTGAATATCGGCGCGAAACTTACAGATGGGGTTTTGGAGTGAAGGCCAAACTATGCAAGATGAAAACTTCATCTTCTTAAATCGGGCCATCCCCCTTAAGTATTTACTGATAACATTACACATTGACAATTATCCTGTTAACCCGCGTCGACCTATAAAAGCAGAATTTTGTGTCCTACGTGCCAGTGCGGCGGTATGTTGCACCAAACTTCATTGAATATCTCTACTATTATGTAGTGTTATATGTGCTTAATGAGTGTGTGTTTTTTTTTTTGGGGGGGGGGGGTTAGAGCAAAAAATTTTTTAACTCCGGGTATTTTCCTGTTGGAGGAAGTCAAGTGCCCTAGGTCATCTACCAATGCAACCGCATCAGATCAGGTTATACTACCATACTGCAAATCAGCATCGATACCACGGATGTCTACCTGGAGGTTTAGCAGAGATAGTTTGCAATTCCCCTAAAGTTGGACTTCATATGACAATTCTTCTTGGACAATTCATCTGGCTCCTCTTTGGCTGCTTTTGCCTTCATCGTAAATGGATGTACATCAATTATCAACCAAAAAGATTTAGTCAATTTAATACCTGTGTTCGTTTTACATTAAAGAAAAGGTGTGCAGGTGGTGAATGACTGGCAGTGATTTCATGAAATCAGCATAGTGACACTATTACACAGCCAAAAATATTATGTTTGTTTACGTTTTTGTTGTCACCCAATTTTCACTTGGTAATTATCTACTATTAATTATACTGATTTTCATGCAACATTAACTTATAACTAGATAATATTAATTTGGGTTCATAGAAGATCCAGGGTATTTCCTCCAAATTTATCCCTTTCCCTTCCCTCAAGAAGACCTTACAGTTTGTACTTAGTGATGTGCAACCATTGCCCGAAGGAAATCTTGAGATTAGGGAGGGGATGTAGATAACAAACGCAATCTTCCGGATTAAATCAGAAATGCAACAATCGAAAACAAATCTATCCATATCGCTGATGTAGGTGCACGTTAGTAGGCCCTATCATGGTTACTGTTGCACGCCTGGCTCATTTAGCTCTTACCGAATTAATGATTTGGCCGATAGGATTTCGGCCTATGTTGTGATCAATGTGATCGTGACTCGAACCAAAGTGAGCGTGAGCCAGCTTGCTCTCCATCGCGAATATAGTACGCAATGAAGTAATTCTCTTGGGTCAAAGATTCTTTCGATTGTTTGGAGTAAACAGTAAAGTATAGGACACATGTACAGCCCACACACGTTTGAATAGTGGCGTGTTCGGGTGATAAGTGTTTTGTAATGCTAAAATAGATACATTAACGGAATAATGCGCACACATACAATATCTTCCTGATTGACGAGGTTACCTGGTCGGCCCTAGCCGCTTCTGTCAATGACATGCCTTAGGGCTGATTATTATTCAAATCACTAGCTCCACCGTAAATTTGTTATGTCATTGTTGATTAATTTACTCAATGTTGCCGGTCATATACCATATTATAGCCCTTATTGAGCGGTTTCGAAAAATCTGTAAAATATTGTTTGATTGCCATAGTAACCACATATGGGCTCTAATTGGCTGAACAATTAAACAACGATAACTAAAAAACAAAACAATGTAAATGATACAAACTTGGGTGGTGTATGGAGAATGAAAATATGCAGGGCACTATGAAGCCCCGTTGTTAATATGGTTGCCGTGGCAACAAGAAAACGTCCAATCATGACATTTTGCACCATAATATGAATTTGAAGAGTGATTTCAACAATCCGCTTTCATTTCACTGCCAAAGGTGTAAATAAATAAATAACCCAGTATATCCTGAACGTACCATAAAGGTCCCAGGAAATGCAAATAGAGTTGATGTGGTTTGTCTCAAGCCTACAAGGAGGGACCAGAAAGCATTCAATATTTGGGTTGGTGATGACATCATTAGTGAAACTATTGATTTTTCAGAGAGTAATAGAAAATTCCATGTGACTGGTGTGAATCTATTCATGACCCTGACTGAAAATCAATAGTTTCACTAATGATGTCACTGTGGTGTATTCTTTTTTCTGGCCCTGTTTATTGGAATGGAATGTTCCGCAAAGATTTGGAGTAGGTTTATCATCTCATTTCCTGGGACCTTTAACTGCATTTAAATGCACTTTGAAAAAAAAAATCATGGAACGGACCCCTGCCCTGTGTTAGGGGGAAATTACATCTAGTTCTAACAAGAACGATAAAGCTTGCTGTCTTTTCTACGGTGATTGTCAGATTTTCAAAAGTGCATGTAAATGCAGTTAAGGGACGTTAGGGATATCATTTTAAAAAGGTAATAAAGAAATTCCAAGCAAAACACATTATTTTAGTTCCATTTGGACATACCGGTGTAGAAGTAACCATTGTCCGGCGTACTCATAGTCCGGGAACAATGGTGAACAATAGGGCAATCGATTAGTTTCACGCTTTATTCCGTTATCGTCTATGGAGCCCCGGACTGTGGCTCCCACGGGACTATATGTGCTTTCACACCGGTGTGAAAGCAACTATAGTCCGGCGGGAGCCATAGTCCGGGATCCATAGACGATAACGGAATAAAGCGTGAAACTAATATTGCGTGAAGAGTCAACTGAATTGAGTGCCCTATTCCTTACCGTTGTAGCCGGACTGTGAGTACGCCGGACTATAATTACTTCTACACCGGCCCTTAAACCATATGGAATACCAAGCAAAGGAAGCAAGTCAAAAAAGTGTATTTCTCTAAAGTACACTTTGTGGACTTAACACGTTTTTGAATAATAACTCTTAAAATCGACAAATGAAGTAGACGACAGATTGCTAACTACTGAGAAGTCAATAAATACCCTATATTCAGGAAAAAAATGAAAGGTTTGGTGTCTTTCGGACTTTGGGTTCAGAAACTTTTTAAATTTTGCAGAGAGACCCAGAGATTCTGTTTGGCCACTTTTAGCCATACAATGCGGAGAGACTGACATCGACGTATACTATAACTCATCGTAGCAAAACAATTCACACATGCAGTTTCAGTCGGTATTGATTTCTTCTTGACAGAAAACATAATTTTGAATAAAACGGTCTATTGTATAACATAAAATATCTTCAACTAATGAAATTACCATAAAGAGTCAGTTATTAAAAATCACTCCATATAGATGTCTCAGCTCATGAACAACATGAAATTGTTCAGAGATTTTTGTTTTACATCTATAAGATTCTTTATATTTCACAAATACACTATGCTCAGCGTCCATAAATTGCGAGAGACCAAAAGCTGTAAATAAATTCGAATTAAAACTTAAAATTGCACTTGATTTTCAAGTTGAATACAAAACATCCTATGGTTTCACTTTGATCCCTAATTTTCATTGTAGGTTAAAACCATGAAAACTTGTTGATGCAAAGTAAAGTGTGGTCTTACACCAGCCACTCTTGAATTTCTTATCTGGGAAATTGCACATTTTTTCGCTCAGCATTTTCTTTTGTAATGTCGAGGATATTAATTTTATAATCCTGCAATTATTCTCCAACTTTCTATTGTTTGACAATAATTTGGTGTTAAATGTTATTACCAAAAGCACTGTTAAAGACTATGCATGTTCTATGAAACGATGCAGCTTTGTGTGGCTCACAATTGTCAAAAGTGTCAAAATAGCAAAATACATATAACTTCTTCCTCCAACGCCTGCTTACCCCTATTCATATCAAAAGCAAAACATTTACTTTTTTATTTTGAATGTAGGGTTTTTATTAACTCACACTGTATTTAAGCCCTGGAGTGAGCATAGTCGCATAAAGTTATTTTTGCAACTAAAAAGCAAATCCATATTATACATAATTTGCTTGAGCACATTCCGAATCACCATAAATAATGCAAGTCAATTGCAGCCCCAAGTCTTTTGTGAGATGCCTTATGTGTTGATACATATACATAATCTAAGTTGAAAGGATTACAGACCACAGAGAACAAAGCGAACAACATCTGTTATGTGTACTTTTAGCTACTTTTTAACAACAAATGTGTGCCTTTCTTTGTCTCTGTCTCCAGATATTCCACGGATATTTTGTGACTTTGAAAGTGGATTCTGTGACTTTACACAATCAATCATTGACGACTTTGATTGGAGAC
This sequence comes from Ophioderma brevispina, assembly GCA_023653785.1. NCBI lineage: Eukaryota > Metazoa > Echinodermata > Ophiuroidea > Amphilepidida > Ophiodermatidae > Ophioderma > Ophioderma brevispina. The sequence goes on from JAMKCH010012835.1 coordinate 19,420, forward strand.
GACAGAGTGGATCAACACCATCATCCGACACTGGGCCTTCAGTAGATCACACATTTGGATCATATTCAGGTACGCAGTATTCAAAACACTATACTTGATCCAAATTAGTGAGAGACATCCTAAAATAGTGTGGTCAATTTACACTTTGAACTGAAAAAAAAACATAGAAATTATTTTTTTTTTACCAAATGGACAGCATCTGCCATAGAACCATACATCCAAAATCCGCTAAAATCATCTTTGGAGATGCTTTTATGATGAGGGTGGAACAAGGGGGTATGATTTGTACAGAGGTGAAATTACAAACGTATTTGAATTGTGAAACAATATATGCCAGCATATGTGTTATGTCCCACGGTGTAGGAAAAGTTATAGTTTGCCTTATATACGCCTTGCGGTTCAATAGATATGATAAGGATAATGACCTAGCCGAGTGCATTCGACAGGATAATCGCACGCGACCATATGGGTCAGTGAAGGCGCTTGCCCGAGAGCCGAAGGCTCGAGGGCTGCCTGCACTGACCCATACGGTCAAGTAAAATAATATCAAATCATTACATAAACATTAATAATTAAAGTAATTTATCTAAATTTTGGGGTAATTTTTAAAATAAATTAAAAAACACTTCTACACTCCAACATGTCCAAAGTTATGCCAAAAAGACCTTGACGCAATTCATTGTTGTTAATTAGCTTGTTTTGAAAATGATCTGGAGGTGCGAGAAAGATCAGACACTCTAAGACGCTAAGAGAAGTTAATCTTTCTCGCACCTCCCTGGCAGTTTCAAAACAAACCCATTAGTGATGAAAACGCGTCAATGAAATTGAAAGAAAGATAGACTTTTCGCACTGCCCTTACTTTTTCAAAACAAACTCATCAGTGATGATTTGCATATTAATGCATATGAATTTTCTTCTACCAATTCCAACGCCCACTGTATTAGATATTAAAGACCAACGCAGACATGCATGTGCAAAAACATGACTGGTTTCCGCAATGAAAACGATTTTATTTAGTGTGAATTTTGGGTTTCTTGATTCTCATGGGCATACTATTATATAACAACATGATAGCAGCTAAATTTTCTGAACGGCTTTCGAACTTGACAAATTATAACATAAGGAATTCTATATTTAAGATCAATATTTAATGTCAAACGTATCGTCCTTTGAGAGTACAAAAAAGCTTGTTCTCGTTAATTAAGATGTACGCGTTTCGGAAAAAAACAGTACAGAATCACATTATTTGGAATGGTCTGCGCATGTGAATTGAACTAATACTTTATACGAGAAACCAATATTTTTTCAACACAATAATCTAAGTCAGGCCTGAAACCATAGATTGTAGATATTAAGTTCGTAGAGGGTATATATACGATGCAGACAAACTGATATATTTTGGATGACTTTTTAAAAATTTAAAACAAATGATGTTAACTGTGTAAATCCCATTGGAATGGGTGAAAAACAGATGGCCTTTAATAATCGTTCATATCTCTGGTTTGCGTGGACGGATTGTCATGTGATTTGCACAATTTATACAAAAGATTATAAATAATATTTACCATGAGAATGAAATTCACAGCTTCAGCAGTTTTTGAGAAATCAGTGTTTATCTGCTTGCACCACTTTGTTTGGGACACCCTGTACGTTATGTTGCAATGAGCGCAGTATTCTCGTGTACGTTTGTAGATGTTACGTACTCGTACCTCGTGGAGTCGATATGCTCGCAACGAGTTTCAGGGAGGCCTTTTTTATTTATTTATCGGCCCTGGAAATATTGCTGTCGCCTAAGATCCACATCCTCGTTCCAGTCGGACCTATAATGCAAATAGAACTGACCGGCATTAACCAACAGGATTTGGCATTATATAATTTAACTGCTTTTACTTCCACCTATTATAATTGGCATCCGAATATATTTTTGTACGCTTGGGATTTCCACGTCCCACTTAACCCGGACTTTGGGCTACTTCTAGCCCAGATTTGCTTCAGCGGTTCCATTCTTTAGCGCAGTGAAATTGAACCATTGCTGAAAGATAGCGAGGCATAGCAATTTTGACCGGAGCCTGCTCTAGATTTGTAGCCATAATGTCTTGCCTTTGATGTGTTTTTATTATGATAAGAATAAATAATAATAAATAAAAAAATAATGTCTTGCCTCGAGGCCGTTTTTCAATGAAACTGCAACCCGGTATCAGCTGATCTACCCACACAAGCTTGCCGAAGGGAGGTCAGTAATTGCCAATCTTTATCGCTAAAGTTAGTCGGGGGAGATATGGTCCAAGTTATGGCCTGACCGTAAAGTTGAGTATGGACACAATTTTTTTGCTGAAAATGATAGATTAGGGTGTGTAGAATAAGAATCTGCCGGATGCCACATGGGCATCCTTGAGAAATTTGATAAATCCAAGATGGCGTCGCCATAAATGATAATTATCTATTCTACCCTATATTATCAAACTATGGAGTTACTAAATATACTATAGGATCCAATGAGCAAGTGTATGGCACTTGTAACATTAAGTCATACTTCAAATTCAAAATGGAAGCGAATCCAATCATTTTAAAATATGCCAATTAACAGCAAATATCTGCGATAAAAATAGACGTGAAGTACTTAAGTTATGTTGTTAGAAACAAAAAATGTATTTCTGATATTTTTAAAATTGTAACATGACGTCAATCAATATGGCAGCCAAAAAGGTGAATATCTTCAAAAAATATAGGTTTGACTTGTGTATATTTATGGTTTGTATTTATTTAGGTTATTATATTTACATTGAAACAACCAGTGGATATAGTGGATATGTAGCTCGGCTTGTAAGTCCAGTACTAGCTCCTACACCGGGGGACACCTACAACTGTACTGTACGATTCTGGTATCATATGCTCGGTGCTGACATTGGGACACTCAACGTGTATGTTACGCCGCCTACCTATGGTACGCCAAAATGGACCAAGTCAGGAAATCAACTGGACAGTTGGTATTTAGGGGCATTTTCGTTTCCGTTAGCATACCCGGACAATCTTAAGGTAGGAATGCAAGAATCATTTTAAAATAACTGTTTAACGTGTAGTTTTCTAAATATCTGTTCAGAAATTAAGTGAAATGTTTCCATGTTCAAGAATGAATGTGATAATTGATAACTCAAAATGTCAAATGTAGAATGAAATAATTAAAATACACAGACTATGATGATCTTAAAATTTTGATAGCAATTCTGCCCGGAAATTGTGCATTATAAATGTACATAGCAGAGCTTAGGCTACAACATGTGTACTCTTAGCTCTACTCCAATGGTACCCCCGGCATCATTGATGCAGTACCTACAACTAAGCACTTGCGAAGTACACAAGCCACTGGGTGGATAGCAGCTATGTTTACTTAGCAGTACCCATCTTATAGTGTACTCTGCAGTTGCCTGCTAGGTGACTGACAGGTACCCTTGTAAGCCACCAGTAGTGGAGTACCTCTGTAGCCACTGGGTGCATAACAGTTATGATTTCCTTAGCAGTATCCATCCTATAGTCTTATAGTGTACTCTGCTGTTGCCTGCTGGGTGACTCACAGGTACTCACGACGTATATCGCAAGCAATAAAGGCCATAACGTATTGCCACAACGCGTTGCGACAAAGCAGCAACGCGTTGCCGAAATGTCACAACGCGTTGCCGTGTCGGCCAATTAGAATGATCAATTTCTGCGACGTATTTCAAAAAATAGACCGACAACGCGTTGCAAAGTATCTAGCAACGCATTGTGGAAACTCACAACGCGTTGCAAGCCTTCACAACGCACTGCGAGCTTTACAACGCGTTGCGAGCTTTACAACGCATTGTGACGGTCCACAAGCCATATAAGGGTCATAGCGTGTTGCCGCATCGCGTTGTGAGAAAGTAGCAACGCGTTGCAACATTTCGGCAACGCGTTGCGGCGTCGGCCAACCAAAATCATGAATTTCTGTGACGTATTTCAAAAAATAGATTCACAACGCGTTGCGGCAATACGTTATGACCCTTATGGCTTCCACAACGCGTTGCAAGCCTTCACAACGCGTAGCGAGCTTCACAACACGTTGTAAACTTCACAACGCGTTGTGAAGGCAATAAAGGTCATAACGTATTGCCGCAACGCGTTGTGAAGGATTGCAACGCGTTGTGAAGGTCAAAACGCGTTGTGAGATTTATACTTTTTGAAATACGTCACAGAAATTCATGATTTTGAGTGGCCGACACCGCAACGCGTTGCCGAAATGTTGCAACGCGTTGTGACTTTCTCACAACGCGTTGCGTCAATACGTTATGACCCTTGCAACGCGTTGTGAAGCTCGCAACGCGTTGTAAAGGTTTGCAACGAGTTGCAAAGTATGTAGCAACGCGTTGTGTGTCTATTTTTTTAAATAGTCACAGATATTCATGATTTTGATTGGCCTATGCACCGCAACACGTTGCCGACATGTCGCAACGCGTTGCTACTTTCTCGCAATGCGTTGCGGCAATACGTTATGGCCTTTATGGCTTGCGATACACGTAGGCCACCAGTAGTGGAGTTCCTCTGAAACTACTCGGGGAGTACCTTCACAGGTATTCTCCTACCGGTTCCCTAGTAGGCAACATTTTGGCCTAGAGGGCGCCAAACATTCCAATGTTGTTTTCCTTTCTGACCATTTTCAAGTTTAGCAGAATTTGAAATTGAGTTCAGCATCACCAAAATGCCTATGAAATTTTGTGTAAAAATATATAACACATGAAATAATCACACAGACTAGACTGTGCTCAAAGCTCGTTTGCATGGGAGTATGTACCCACGCATGTACTCTCGCATGGGGTGACTTGTAGTAAAGGCACATCGTGTTAATCTATGTGAATGAATACCCCACTTTTGTGGCCGGCGATGTGGTACCCATGGGGGAGGTATACTGCATGGCTACTGAAGAGTTACTTCTCATGTACTCCCATAAACTTGGTTGTGTAGTTGTGGTCCATTTTGGTTATATCGGAGGGAGGAATCCCAAAAATGACTCTATGATGATGGTGTCGGTTATATCGGAGGGAGAAATCCCAAAAATGACTCTATGATGATGGTGCCGGTTATATCGGAGGGAGGGGAATTCCAAAAGACTCATGATGATGGTGCGGTTATACGGAGGAGGAATCCCAAAACAATGACCCTCTATGAGATGGCTGTGCCGGTTATATCGGAGGGAGGAATCCCACCAAAAAGGACTATATGATGATGGTTTGCCGGTTTTATATCGGTAGGGAGTAATCCCAAAAATGACTCTATGATGATGGTGCCGGTTATATCGGAGGGAGGAATCCAAACATGACTCTATGATGATGGTTGGTTTGCGGTTTTTTATCGGAGGGAGGAGGAATCCCAAAAAAGTGACTCTCTATGATGATGGTATTGTGCTTTGACGGTTATAGGATGGAGGAGGAATCCCCAAAAGAGGCACTATAGGAAGATGCAAATTAATATCATATTTGCAATCAGTATTCTATTCTCAAACAATTTTGAGATGTTTTAGTGAAATTTGGACATTAAAAGTATTTGACCATTGGTGAATTAAAAAAAAATGACCGTAAACGTATTTCGAATATCAAGACTGTAGACCGCCAGTATAACACGAAGTTCTGTTTTTAATCCAACTGAGAAACGTGCTGGCAAATTCCGACATAAATTTTGTTTTATTATGTCGGAAGTTTCCATCTTTTCCTTCGCATGTTCTCTAGTATTCCCACAGTTTTCCTCTTCTTCGGTCCACGTTTGTGACCAAAAACGGTTTTTTTTTACTTTCAGCCCAATGCTGTTTTGTCAACGGAACATCTGTTTATTACTTTTTACAATTTTAATAACTTTCAGTCAAAACCTAACCAAAATAATTGTTTCCACTTGGTAGATTGGTTTATTTTTGTCATGGTTGCCCCCAAAGTTTGGTCCGTATGAGACTCTTCTGATGGTCACAACGTGACCGAACTTTTTAGTTTCCCCAATGACAAAATAACCAATCAAGTGAACGTGTATATATTAGTTTTGATTAGGCTTAGGATCAAGGTTCAATAATTAAAAATAGAGTCGGTTATGTTGACAAACAGCATTGGGTTGAAGTAAAATCGCCAGTTTTGGTTTGTCACAAACGTGACCGAAGAATGGCCCATATAGAATTTGCCTACTCATCAGCTGATTAGTGAATGTTCCGGTGCCGTGAATTTTCAACGTTCATGTAATGAAGCCCTTACAATTGTGTTCGCCTTTGCATACTGCACGCGTCAGGCTTTGCGCTATTGTAATCTCAAACATCTTTGTCTTGGTTAGTGCTGTTTTATCATTGATTTTACAGGCAATTACATTGCAATTAACAGTAAAACATTGTAAAAAAGGTTTTAAAATCAGTGTTTGACTGTAATTTTGAAATACAGTAAATTCGTTTATTTTTTTGTTCCAATATCCCAATTCCTATAATGATAAATTTAAGTTGAAGCTATTATTATTCAAAGTTAACACTTAAGTGACCAAGGGGGGGGGGGGGTTCCTAGGGACCCCCAAATTTGTTTTCACGCTGGCCGCTTTACGCGTGGATTTTTTGCGCCGAAATTTTTGTAGATTGTCTGACTTTTAAATGTACTTCTTTTCATACCAAATAATTAAAATCGCCAAGCCGTAATGAAGTTAATTAGTGGGGGGCCCCGTTGTTTGGAACCCCCCCCCCCTTGGGTCACTAACGGAGTCCATTTCAGAATATTTTTAAAAATAGATAAGAAACCAAGAACCAAAGCAAATTTTTTTTGCTGATATAAGTTTCACACCTACATGTAAAGTAAACCTTATTAGTAAACATTAACAAAATTAACCCTTATGTGCTGAAAACAAACCATTTCATCATGGATGTTGCTAAACCTTTACTGTACCAAACTCTATGGAAATGACGTGTATTTGCAACACCCGTAAAAATACAGGATTCCCTAAAACGGCTAGTTTTTGTGGTTAAATATATGTACTTTGGGTCTTCTTAATATATCTCAACATAAAATAAGTTTTCAAAATGTTTTGGTGTAAGCCAAGGCTCATTTGAATTTTCCATCTTTTTCCCATTTTTCGCGTGTGTTGAAAACCATGTTTTGCCCCTAATTTGCAGCCAAAATAACAAATTTCATTTTTGTGCTGATTTGGGGTTGTCTTGTGACCTTCACATGTGGTATAATTTCGGTGCAAAATTCCCCCCCCCCCCCCCCCTTGGACACCAACGGAAGTGAAAACCCCTGGTCATTAAGTGGTTAATGAGTATAACACTATTATAAAATAGATTAATTTTCAATTACGATTAAGTACAAAAATATACAATATCCATATATATATAGGAAACTTGGCAGCAATTCTCCAACAGAACCCCGTAAAAGTACAGCTTTTACGGGTACAGTAATGTTTTCATTCAAATTCACTGTACTGTTACGTTTTGATGTACATATTACAACAACCTGTAAATATTGCAGTGTATGTAAGCACCGTCAAATGATTTATAGGCCTAGTAAGATAAGTGTTCGCAGGTTACTTTTTTATTCTCTATACATCACAATCTCTGTAATAACCCACAAATGTTTATTTGTTTTAATGTTTTGATTAAATAATTTTTCCAGTATACTTAGGAGAATGGTGTCCAAATTTTCATGTACAATTTAGTGTAATGTTTACAGTATACTTTTGCAAATCGTTAACCACTTGAATGGGGGTCGGGCTAGTGTTGAAGACTTGCCGAATAGGAGAGAAACATTAACACCTTGAAGGGGGGTCCGGGCCTAGTGTTGAAAGACATTGCCGAATAAAGGAAGAGAACATTGCCCGAATAAGGAGAGAAGGCGTCCTCTATTGTCATCATAGTTATATTTCATCATTTTGTAGTGGTTCTTGAAAACTACTTCAATGTGTTATAGTGTCCTCATATTGGAATTAAAAATAATATTTTATTTTATACTCTAATTTGACGTGAGAAAAGATTTCTTACAGAGAAAAGTCCTAATTTTTTTTAAAACAAACCATTTTTTAATGTCAACTATCCAAAGGATTTAATTTGAAAAACATATGTTTCATAATAATAATACTAACTGGTTATTTTAATCTCGTATCGTAGCCGTAGTCTAAATGCCAGAGACATACACCAAACTAATGAAACCGAAACAATGCAACTTCAAAGGCATCAGCTTAATCAGCGCCATGTTGCGACTCCCAAACAACACAAAACAACACCGAATGGGAATTGCGATCGTTCATGGTTCCCGTTGCCCATCTCAAATGACCATGAAGATAGTGGTAATCTATTTTAACCAATATCACTTATACAAATTAAATCCATAATTGAGCACCTTGAAATTAAATCCAGGCAAGTGGCCCACCCGAGATTTGAACCCGGACCCTTGGGTCCAAAGGCAAGCTCTCTAACCATTGAACCACGCCACTCTCTAAATCTGTGTTTGATGGCATCATATAGGTAGTTCTCATGATGTCATTAAGAATGGTGTAATGCCTATAATGTAATTCGTGTGTGATCCAATTGGTGCATGGTGCTGCTGTAAATAGCTATTTTAGTTAGAATATTAGGGAACTACCTGTCAGATAATATAGCAGTGATATTGCTAAGAAGATTTCAGTGGTGTAGATCCGTGCATTATACGCAGGTCAACTGTTTACATTTTAGATCATGGGAGCTTGAGAACTATTGGGTCTGCTGTCATCTTAAAGCCAAAAACCAATCAGTTTTGGAATCACCATGCTTCCAGTTTGTGGTCCTAACAGTGGACATTTGAGACCTCGGACGTTTTTGGTGGATAAATCGGTTTGTTTGCTGCTGAAATTTTGTGGCTTCAAAGGACCTATTGAACCTTGTCCGTTTGAACTGTTGGACAACGTTATCTTCAGGACTGCTCATAAAAAGGGAGATTACAATATATTGCCATTAGGTTTGATCTCAAGTTGGTCGATCTGATCCAGTGGAGTCAATTAGGGACCTAATTTATCATCATACTGCTCCGGAGAAGGAACTCATTTCTGAGATTTTGCATGGATTTATATCGTAGATATATTGCGTGCTGTCATTTAGGATTTTGCTGTAAGGCCATTTCACGTTGAAACTGCAACGTTTACTTTTATAAGTAAACATTATCACATTAACCAGTGGACATTCTTGTTTGTAATGATTGTAATATTTAAGGAATTTCTCTGTGAATTTGTGTATTGCACAGGGTATTTCTGACTTGGCGTCCATAAAATGTCGTGACAATTTGTATCGAGAAAAATGCATTTTTAGGTTACGGACCCCCCCCCCCCCCCCTCCCCACCACCACCACCACCATCCAAGATCGTGACCACTCAACACTTACGTGAGCACGTGGACCCCAATCCTGTCTTTTCGCGTTTGTCGTTTTTACGTGAGATTTTTTTCGTCGGAATTGTTTGGCCAATTGTCTGACTTTCAAATGCACTTCATTGACACTACGGCAGTCGGCGGCGAATTTTAATTTGTTGGAAAAAAAAAAAAAAAAAAAATCAAAGAACTATAGCAATTTTTGCTAATATATGGGCACACATACAGTAAATAAAAATTCTTGCAACATAAGAAATAATTAACGCTTTATTTGATTGATGCTGTGTATGGGAGTGAGACATGGTGTCTGACAGAAAATTAGATGGGATTTCGAGAAAACCAGAGAGGGCAATGGGAGGAGCGATGTGTGGTGTGAAATTGATAGGAAGTTATAGGAAGAAGACCGAGAATTCAGCAGATGTTGGTTTGAAGACGCAAGTGGTCTGGTTTGCGAGGCTAATGGTGTACGTTTAAGACGTTTGAAGCCTCGATCCGGCTATCCCACATTGGCGCAGTATTCAAATGTTTAAGTGGACTTTGAGCACCGGAATACAACCCGATTTGTGGTATTTTAGAAGAATTATCAATCAGCAATGATTTTAAATAATGGTTAATTCATAATTTCCAATTTTTTTTTTTTTTTTTTTTTTTTTTTTTTTTTTTTTTAACTCATGGGGCAAGTGTTTGTTTTTGTTTATCCGTTCTCCCCGTGGAGCTTTTTCTCTACGGTCTATTAGCCGTACGAGTAAAAAAAAACTAACTGGAGTTTCTTTGTTAAAAAACCCGATAACTAATAATACGTGCCGACTATTTGGGCATTAAAACAAAGTTTAATGTGAGGGGTTTATTTTTTACAAATAATAAATCATACCTTTCGAACCGCCGTAGCTATACTATATCATGTGTTTTTTCAAAATTTCAACTGAACTCAAAGAAAAAAAAATTAATTTTATTATTTTATTAAATTTCAGTGTAAAAAAGTTTCATGCCTCACGGGTGTTTAAATATTTGGGGTCATACGGTAACATATTCTTTATACAGGTAGAATTTGAAGGCGCTCATGGAGGCGATTACCGAGGGGACATTGCTTTATACTATCTCGAAATAAATTGTGGTAGAAATTATTGTTTTTTCTAAGACGACACCGCAGTTATAGTATTATATTTGCCACGCAATTCAAGATAGTTCATCTTGTGACAAAAGTGTTATGGGGTTCTGATAAAGCAAGGAATAACCCATGGTGAAGCGATTAGTAACGCTCTACCACTCATTCGAAACTTTCCAGTGTAGCGGACTAATGCCTTTCCTCTCGAGATAATTTCAATTCAACTCTCGAGATAACTCCCACTTCCAAATGAGGAAGAGGCAAGCCGAATTATAATTTAAATCAATAGATAGGTCATATTCAACTTAACTACAGAATTGAGTACCTGTTTAAATAGGCCACTTTGAACTTGGTTGGAACCCTTTACCCCTGAGACCAGGGGGTCCGTCCGCGAACTTGATTCGTAAGTATTACGTAACTTTGCTGACGCTTGTTCCGATTTCTACAAGTTTATACTTACGTGGCGTTCGCGAACAATGGACGTTAGCCAGTCGTAGATACCCTTTGCGCTAACTTAGGATCATTTTACGTGTCTTCGATTTAGGTGCAATCGGTGGGTGCAATTATGTCCGAGTTAGTGTTGAATGCCGTTTCTAGTAAATCGCTTAGCGGATTTTAGAAGAATACGGGTGGTTTTTGTGTGACTATAGACCTTTTGAATCTGGAAAGTGACTCGTACTATTCCTCGCATATTTTAGAAGTCCTCCTGGTGATAATTAGACTGCGTTAAATTTCAATGTGAATTATATTAACGTTGGCTTATATTGTTTTAACCCATGTACGTTCGATACGTTGGCCTATTAGATAGACACCTACACTGGCCAAAAAGAAAATGGCTTAAAAACCAAAGAGGACTGCTATTTTTTTACATTCTGGTTGGCTGGAAAGACAAAAAAAAATGATTTAAAAAATGAAAAGTAATATAGGCCTATATCCAATAAACGAAACAAAAGGACATACAATTACGCCACTATGCCCTGCAGCCAGGCAGGAAAAAGGATGACAAGACAAAACATTACTAGCATGAACTTAACACTGATTTTGTAAATAAATTCAACAAAACTGGGAATGAGCCAATATGTGACGAAAGTTGTGCACTCTTTCAAGGCAGATATTTCGAAATATGTTTTTGTGTTGTTATGTAATTATAGTCCTGTAGAAGTTGAAATAGTCACCTAAAATACTCATTCCACCAAGAATTGAGATGACAACTTTTGTTAGATGTAGTAAACATTTAGTTAGTATAACAGTATCATAGGAAGGCCTACTGTGATACAAAATTCCGATTTTCTATAGAAGGACATCGATTTGAACTTAGCTATTGACCAGGGAATATATGTGGACAAGCATTATGTACATGAGAAAAACACGATTTGTTTAACAGGTCCATACGCATGGGAGTGCGGGGGTGGTCGTAGATGGTACAAAGACATGGTATACATGTGTCACTGTATTTTTGTGAAAATTTCATATACAATCTTTGCAACCAAAGTTTTTATAAATCAAATAGGTCGTAAATAATGGGAAACTATATTGTTTAGAACATATGAGCAACCAAACAGATTGGTATAAGTTTGAAAACAATTTAAAACACGTTTATTGTTTAACCCCCTATACAATTTTCCCCCTTATAAATCACCCAAGAACAACATTTTTAAAATGGCACCCTTGATTTTCAGATTCTCCATGAATTATCCATCAAAATTGTATACGAAAAAAAAAACTAAACCAAACATAATTACATGTCCCCATGTACTATCTGAATTATTAACTTTAACATGTTAATCTGTTTTTGTTAAATTCGTTTATACTATATAAAGATTTTGAGACATTGCGCATTACAATTCGTATCAGCCAACCGGGACTGTATGTGAATAAATGACATAATTGGAAAGAAGAAGATCTGTGTCTTCACTTAATGGTGCTACCAGTCACTTTGGTGTAACATAACGCAATCTTCTAGAAATAGTTTTGTGTGACTTTTATTTTGATAACCCTGTAATATCAAGTAGATTCATCACGACATCCCTTGTCCTGGAGGGGGTTGCTATAATTCTTATTTGCTTCTCATGACTGGGTCTTCATTTTTTGGAAATATAATGCTTTTGTCGTGATAGATAGCTAAATAAATGGATGGAATGCCACTTCCCACACACGACGTTGGTGCACGTGTACTCCTGACCACACGTAGGTTTAATCGTAAATCTGGCCTACTCCGGAGACATACGATGCCTACGTCCAATTTCACGAACGCGAAAAAATCTTAGTAAGTAACTTACGTAGCAACTATGCTACTTCAGTCTTACGACTGCTTTCGCGAACGAACCCAGAGTCTTAAGCAACCGACCGCGCGCTCCACTCAAATGTTTCAAACAGGCATATAATATCTTGTTAACGTTTATAAAATGTTTGCTGAAAACCAATGGAGCTTTACCAGAATGTTTTTCTTGTTACATATTTTCCATCCCTCATATTTTCATAAAGACTTCTATCCGAATGGAAGCCTGACGAAACGCCACCTACTATTACTGGATGCCCAACTGAAATCAGAGTCACGACTGAAGTGAGTCAATCGGAAACACCTGTTAATTGGACTGAACCTAGTGCAACGGATGATTTTTCGATTACAACAATAAAATCCCATAGACCGTTGTCACTCTTTCCAGTCGGATCAACAGGAGTGGCATACATATTCCGCGATATATTCGGAAACACGGCTATATGCAGCTTTGAAGTTATCGTAGAAACAGGTTGGTCACTTCATTTTTCATTAGCTGTAAATAACTTCAAACGAGCTAATACTTAAGGCAAGTCAAAATATGCTTTGCACCATCTTATGGTGAATATCCCTGCTTTATAATCTATTGTTGTTCGGTAAACGAGGAGATTCCAATTAAGGGACCTTTAACTCGAAGGCCTGAGTGGCGATATCCAAGATGCCGTTTAAAGTTGCCCAACATAATACATTATGAGTTTAACATATGATAACATATGATATTAACATAATGATAACATAATGATTTTAACATATGCGGTAATTATGCGGTCATAATGTATTATATAAGCCCATAGATACAATACAAATTCACCGTGTACTATGGGAAATAAGTCAGAATATTTTAGAGGAACAGGGAAAATAGACACTTTTTAATAAAACTGACATGTTTAGGAGATGCTTCACATCCTCCTGGTGCATGTACGTGTTAAAGTAGATATTTCATCAGCTTGATTTTATTTACATATCTTGTTGTAAGATGACACAATTGGTCCTACAATTTACGGTTGCCCGGCCGATATCTACGCTGTGACTGATATCACTACCAACGGAACAGCCGTATCCTGGAATGAACCTAATGCAACTGACGAGTCAGGAATATCACAAAGCCAAAAATCACATGAACCTGCAATGGAATTTCCTGTAGGGAAAACATGGGTTGTATATGAATACGTGGATACCTTCAATAACACTGCCAACTGTACGTTTTTAGTTTTAGTGTATACAGGTGAGTATTTAAAGATATATTTAGTCATATTTTCTCCCACTCACGAATTCTGAACGGAGATTATGAAAACGCCGACAGAGTGGTTGTGTGTGTGTGTGTTTGTGTGTGTGTGTGTGTGTGTGTGTCCGCTTAGTGAAAACGTGGATTTAGTATGTTAAAATCTTCACATTTGCAGTTTTTACTTTTGTCATAACGAAACTGGCGAAACAAATCCCAGGGATATGGTGACGCAAGTTTGTAACAGAATTTGGTTCAGAGTTCATATAGAAGTCACATTATTTCATTGTCTATGGTAAAATATTGACAAAGCATGTTAAAATTCATCCATTTGGAATTATAAATCTAAGGGTAGCCTTCAAAAAAATCCTAACCGACTTTGACCCTAAACAAGTTTTACGCAAAATAATCCCCTTAACAAGTTTTAATAAAAGCGTGACCAAGAAAGTGCTTCTCTCGAAATAGCAATTGTTTTATCTCTTATTAGGCAGTTCAGGTGAAAATAAGTGTCTGCATCCGTGGATTTAAAATGTATTGTATGCGAAAGAGAGACTCTTCAGAAACTCAGAACACTTCGAATTTTTGAAATCGGACATTCCGTTGCAACGTTATTTATTTTTTTGTACTCGTACATAACAGTCATTTGGAGACCAAGTGTCAAAGGTCAAGTCTTCTATTTTCTTTATTTGGCCATGGCACCGTGGTACTGTCATCTTTCAACACAAAAATATGTACAGAATCTTAACGATAAAAGGTATACACTTGATTTTTTGAGGGTATGTTCCTGATATATGTAAAAAAAAAAAAAAAAAAAAAACATGGGTTGTATATGAATACGTGGATACCTTCAATAACACTGCCAACTGTACGTTTTTAGTTTCAGTGTATACAGGTGAGTATTTAAAGATATATTTAGTCATATTTTCTCCCACTCACGAATTCTGAACGGAGATTATGAAAACGCCGACAGAGTGGTTGTGTGTGTGTGTGTTTGTGTGTGTGTGTGTGTGTGTGTGTCCGCTTAGTGAAAACGTGGATTTAGTATGTTAAAATCTTCACATTTGCAGTTTTTACTTTTGTCATAACGAAACTGGCGAAACAAATCCCAGGGATATGGTGACGCAAGTTTGTAACAGAATTTGGTTCAGAGTTCATATAGAAGTCACATTATTTCATTGTCTATGGTAAAATATTGACAAAGCATGTTAAAATTCATCCATTTGGAATTATAAATCTAAGGGTAGCCTTCAAAAAAATCCTAACCGACTTTGACCCTAAACAAGTTTTACGCAAAATAATCCCCTTAACAAGTTTTAATAAAAGCGTGACCAAGAAAGTGCTTCTCTCGAAATAGCAATTGTTTTATCTCTTATTAGGCAGTTCAGGTGAAAATAAGTGTCTGCATCCGTGGATTTAAAATGTATTGTATGCGAAAGAGAGACTCTTCAGAAACTCAGAACACTTCGAATTTTTGAAATCGGACATTCCGTTGCAACGTTATTTATTTTTTTGTACTCGTACATAACAGTCATTTGGAGACCAAGTGTCAAAGGTCAAGTCTTCTATTTTCTTTATTTGGCCATGGCACCGTGGTACTGTCATCTTTCAACACAAAAATATGTACAGAATCTTAACGATAAAAGGTATACACTTGATTTTTTGAGGGTATGTTCCTGATATATGTAAAAAAAAAAAAAAAAAAAAAACATGGGTTGTATATGAATACGTGGATACCTTCAATAACACTGCCAACTGTACGTTTTTAGTTTCAGTGTATACAGGTGAGTATTTAAAGATATATTTAGTCATATTTTCTCCCACTCACGAATTCTGAACGGAGATTATGAAAACGCCGACAGAGTGGTTGTGTATGTGTGTGTGTCTGTGTGTGTGTGTGTCCGCTTAGTGAAAGAGTGAATTTAGTATGTTAAAATCTTCACATTTGCAGTTTTTACTTTTGTCATAACGAAAGTGGCGAAACAAATCCCAGGGATATGGTGACGCAAGTTTGTAACAGAATTTGGTTCAAAGTTCATATAGAAGTCAAATTATTTCATTGTCTATGGTAAAATATTGACAAAGCATGTTAAAATTCATCCATTTGGAATTATAAATCTAAGGGTAGCCTTCAAAAAAATCCTAACCGACTTTGACCCTAAACAAGTTTTAGGCAAAATAATCCCCTTAACAAGTTTTAATAAAAGCGTGACCAAGAAACTGCTTCTCTCGAAATAGCAATTGTTTTAACTCTTATTTGATATATCGATATCCCGGGATTTGATATATATGGTGAGTTACGAAGAGTAGAACATGCATATGATGTTTATAAGAAGAAAAGAGAAATTACATATTCCCCACATATAGTTACCGATTGCCATTTGGTTGCAAGGTTATGAAATGAATGTAGAGAAAAGCCAAATGAGGTCATTAGCGATCAGTGGGGAACTGATTTACTTCAAGTTTAGTAGCTGCCTTTTTAAAGAAAACAATCAGTCTGTTGGGGACATGAACACTTGAAAGCAATTTCTTTTGTTTTACACGTAGTTGACATTAAACCACCCGTTGTCAAAGAGTGTCCACCAAGCTTTGATTCTGTAAGTGGAAGACACGTCACATGGACAGAGCCTACCGCATCTGATACCTCCGGAAACGTCACAGTTTCTAGATCACATGCACCTGGAGAGTTCCTAATCTCATCAACTCAAATTGTCTACACTTTCACGGATTCATCGAACAACACAGCGTATTGCAACTTCACTATCACAATGACTCGTATGTATGTTACATTTTCAGAAGTACATTCATTTCCATCAGAGGCGGTATACGCGGTACCGGGGGCGTGGCAGGGGGAGGCGCCCTCTTAAAAACAGGGGTTTTAAGTAATAAATTGTGTAAAAGTTAGGTTTATACCTATATGAGTTAATTGTGTAATGTTTCGGCCCTCCTATGATTTTACCTTGGCGCCGCCCCTGATGTTAAGTATAGGATAATGCCCCCATGTGATGTACAGACTGTCTCAATAAAAACTATACTAAAAATTATAAAAAAAAAACTGTGTGCATTTCTGTGAGATATTTTGACTTTTTATGTTAGAGCAGTTCCTAAGCTAAACCCTCGTTTTTATTCTATCCAATTTGATGGCCCCTACCCCAAGATATTGTCAATTGAACATAAAGGATAAAATACCACTTGGGCCGGTTAAAGTTTAAGACGTGTAACAAATCATGTAGGATAACCATTCAAACAAAAGACTATGTACAATCAAGTGAATGTATTATCAGGCATTGAACTAATCAATATATTAATTTTTCAAACATTGAAAGCACCAAATATTCATGGTTGTGGTGGAAATGGGGGACCACTCAAGGGGAAATAATCATAGAAATTTTGAATTTGACATGCTGACTGATGACCACACAAGCCTCTCTTGGGGGACAAATGTGCCGATAATACTCTAATGTACTCGTAATATTTATACCCTTTCCCTCTAATTCCCCCACTGCTCCAAGATGCCAGGGAGGAACATAATGAAGGAACCAATGTTGAACAAAGGACAATCAAGGAAAGGATGGTTGGTGTGCAAGATCTCCGTTTCTGCTTTTTCAGTGTGTTTTCATGAGTTCTAACCTCTGCTGAACCTGAATTAAAGCTGAGACAATTACAAGACTGTTTGGATTGAATTCCCAGGCTAACATTTATTATTGGTCAATTGGCGAGTTTATAAAGTTATAAGTATGTTATAACCACAAGAAGCAGCACTTTATAAATACCTATTTTGTATTTTAAGTTTCACAAACGAATGTCATGAAGTTGATTTTCACTGCACCTGTGTTGTATACAGGTTATCCGAAACTGGCCCAACGGGGGTTTCAAGTGTCTCAGATATGACCACACTCCGCAAAGTACAACCAACTAAAAATCTCATGAAAGCTTGAAAGAATCAGATTAAAGCCAGTTGAAGATGAACGTGTTTTTGGCCAAAAATAATAATCTTTTTTGTTTTTAGGGGGGCAAGTCTGTAATCACTATACTGCTTAAACGCATACATTTCATCCATCCTAACTAACACCCCTGTTTATTAGTGTTTTTTCAAGATGATTAGCGAACCCTCCACTGATAACTGGGTGTCCTTCAGCTATCTATGGCCATGCTGAACTGGGTGAATCTGGAACAACTGTTTTTGGACAAGTCCATCGGGCACCAGATGATTTTGGCCGGGTATTGCTGCTGAATAGCACTCACATTCCTGGTGCTTATTTCTTGTTGGTACGCACAACCTGTTGTTTACAATTTTTATGATTCTACACGTTACACGCTGTTAATTTCCTGTGATTGTTGTATTATTGTAAGATTTGTTTCAAATTGCGAGTCCAAAAACATATTGAAAGTCTATTATACTAAATTTACGCTTTCAGGACTATTTCTCTTTATTATGAATAACAACAGCAAGGGATCATACACAAAAATTCAATATTGTTTTTGGCAATGCACCTGGGGAGGGGGTACTCAGTGAAAAGGGTAGGTATATATATGTGCCGGCCGATATGGGTCCAGCATTGCTTTTCACTGGCCTTACTAGAACAATGGGTCATTTTTCCCACCACCAGGCTACTATAAAGATGGTCAACTTTTTGAGGTCATTGCTACTATAATAACGGGTCAATTTTTCATTTGGGTCGCATTTTACTAGGAAAAAGGGTAAAGTTTTCCGATTTTCGGCTAAATCTACAATGAAATGAATTGTTTCTGATTTTTGGAAAGGTACTATGAAAATGGGTCGATTTTGCTCGCTTTCTGATTACTATGAAATGATTGTAAATTTCAACGCCAACTTACAAAAATGGGTTGAAATTTCGGAACCAACTATATACATGGGTCATATTTTTACATTTTGGTCAATATAAACATGGGTCGATTTTTTTATTCGGCGGACGCACACCCGAACCGAATTTGGGTCGAGTACCCCCCCCCCCCCGGGGGCCATGCCACTTCGGTGTATTAATTGGAGTGCAAAATCAGTGCATTTTGTACAATCGTCGCCTCACATCACATACTGTCGAGCCTAGATTATAATTTGAGAAAATCGCTATGAAAATCCACCAGGACTTCCATGGCCTAAACTCGAACGTAAAGGATAAAAGAACCAGTTCCTTTTTGTGAGAAAACATGAAATGAAATATTTAACCAAAACTAAAGTTTAAAACTGCGTAGATATATCCTCTCAAATAAGTTACACGGTTTTGTCTGTATAACTGATACATGAAAATAATGCCTTAATGCATATTGCAAAACGCGACCCTAATTACACGGTAGTTTTAATGCAGTAAATTAGATCACTCTATTACTGTGAACAAACTGTATTTAATTATTTAGAAGGGCGGACGGGGTGCATGATTCTAGCGGATCTATGACGTGCGAAACTCACTGTACGCGAGGATCAAATAATGATACAACCCGAGAGAATTATTTTACAAAGGTTATATAGCTAGTCGGAGAAACTGGCGGCATTAAATTAAAAAAAAGATGAACATACACGGTCTTGAACCAGGTGGAAAGTAATTATAGTCCGGCGGGAGCCCAGTCGGGACTCCATAGACGACAAACGGAATACAGCGTGAAACTAATTTGAGTGACGCGTAAACTGAATGAATGCTTATCCTTCACCGTCGTAGCGGGCATGAACACGCCGACTATAATTACTTCTACACGGTCTCTCGCAAGCTAGGTGTGAGATTTACCACTGACCACAGAGGACTGTTTACGTGGATACCAGAGAAACAAGCGCTGAGTATTTAATTACTTTATTTTAGAGTCTCAAGCGGCCGTAAATATGTACACGACACACGGATGTTGCAGTTTGTCACTTAAGTAAGGTATTTGCTAGCTTTCGGATTTAATATCCTTCATCAGGCATACTGCAGAAATATATATACAACGTATAAGATAACAATAACTGGAATTGATAAAATGTGTGTGATATATGAAAAGGCTTAAATAAATGACGAAACAAAAGTATTGCGATAACGTTTTGCAATGTCAGGCAAAAACAAAATATGCCAATAAGGCTGTTTTTCATATTGCTCGACCTGAGTTTGCCTAACTTAAAAATAATGTTAGGGAAGACCACAACAGGCACACAGCTCCTGAAAACTGTCTTCTTTATAGTTAGAAGTATTTTCAGCAGTGCCGACCAGATTTTTTATCACATGATATAAGGGATTTCAAGACTATTATTTCTGATCACAAATTACGGTAATATTATTGGTTTTAACGATGGTTTTGGTTCCAAATAAATGGGACCGCTAACAGCTGTGTCCATGAAAAAGTTGTGTTTAGAAATATAGAGAGACAGAGTGGAGAGAACAGAGAGAGAGAAGAGTGAGAGAGGGTATATATTAGAATAGCGAAGGGAGAGGGAGGAGAACGGGGACGAGAGACCAGAGGAAAAAAAAAACCAGGAACCCCTGCAAGAATAACCCACTTTAAGAATTTTTTGTTCGTTAATTTTAAGTTTAATAACGTATACCATATTGATTTCGTTGATACAACCCGCCAACCATCCAATCATGTCCAAGAGAAATTGACGAAGGTATTGAGCTTGGACTACTCAGCACACCTGTTTACTGGAGTACAACCATCAGCTACTGATTATTAAGGAAACGTTGTACTCGTGTCACAGATTCATTCGCTTGTGACAGTTTCATCCTAAGGTGCCGAACAACTTGACTATACATTTTTTTTGCCGATGCAAGGCGGATGAAAAGCTTATTTTTTACGATCTTTGTCCGGGAAGGTCACATCTTTCCTTAATTAACAAGCCGTCTTAGTGTTTTGATTAGAAGAATTTAATTGACTTTGTGTTTAACAACCATATAAAAATTACTGACGAATGCCATGTGTGCCCGTTCTTTAGGGTATTCGTAGCGATCACAAAGACGTTTGACTACGTAAAATACCCATCGTCTAAAAAAGTAACGCTACATAAACTTTAGCAAATATCATAGTAGCACCAAGATACTATGGCAAACGTTGGCCACTTCCCTTTTTGGAAACGTTTGTCTTATTTGTGTAACATACCATCCTTCAGTAGACTTAATTTGTCTGAGACAAAAGTATCTTGTAATGTTTTTCTGATAGACTTTTGTGCCAAGTCGATTATTTTTAAAAAGTTGTTTGAAAATAAACAGTTTTGTTGCCTTGGTCTCGCTCTTTCATTTCACACCCTGGCATGCAAAAAAAAACCTGATTAATGGCTGGATAGAACGCCCGAAAAGACTCAACCCCAAAACAAAAAGTTGACATGCTTGTCAATATTTTCATGCACTTATTCAAAATGGGAGAGGGGGGTCGGAGATGGGCGGGGTGCATGACTCAGTTGATACCCGTTCTTCCAACGATTACCGACTGTCCGCCATATATTATGGCGTCAAAGATCGGCGCGTTTCTTCTGGAAGGAACCATCTGCTACCGATCTATCTGGCAATGTCAGCCTGGTGTGGTTAAAACCCATTTACTGGGATTTCTTCCCTGTTGTGCTCTCCTATGTTATGTTCTATTTTACTATTCTTCAAACAACGAGCATGTGCAGCTTTTAACATCTACGTCATCAGGTAAGGAGATAATCTACACTCTCAGAACATTTGTTAAAATTACATGTATTAACAGTGAACATCCCAACGTTGGGTAAATGTTTTACCCATGATTGGGCAATATAGCAGATGATTGATCTCATTTTTACCCACATTGGGGAAAAATTGCCCAATAATATGCTAAATTTTATATTAATCCAACAAATGGGTGTCGCATATCGGCGCTTCAGAATCTATTGAAAATTTGTACACGCACCCATTCAAATTTACGGCAACAAAAAAATAATACACAGATTTCAAGAAGCCGCCAACCACTGCTGGTTCTGTTAGCCACCCATGCCATATTTACCAAAATACAAATACATGGCTTTTATGATTTTTCAATGTTCCGGATTTGCAACCTCGCTGTTTTTTTATTTAAAATGTTTTATTGTTTTTCAAAACCAGGGGATAAACAAGGTAATGCGAATTATATTTAACTTGTCGAGGATTACATGACACTAATTATTTTTACTCCTCGGTGTACATACACATCTCAGCGTAATTGATTTCTATATGAAAGCATAATGTGAAAGAATGTCCTACTTTTTGTTCACTTTGTGACCCCTTTTAAACGATTTCCAGACAAACCTCATAAAACATTTTTTTTTTTAAAACCCGTTTCCTTAAGTTTGAAATTTGTTTTCCGTCATACATTACATTTTGGCATTTTCTATCATATCTCTAAACACAAGTGGTTCTAAAATCATGATCCCGCCGAGCTGTGTACAATGTCTGGCTGCTTCACACCCAGAGTTTTCTACAAGTCCTGGGTGTCGTGTACAAGGGTGGTTGCTGCCACAGTGGTCAGACAGACCAAAATGTTCCATTGTCTTATGCAGTTCCTCCGCATCACCCGCAGTGTCCTGGGGTCCGTTCGCGAACCTCCTGCGTAACCCTACGTGTACAATATTAACTCCATGCGTATTGTCCTACATAATCACCTTTTCGTACCATTTACACAATGCCTGAGTGCTTTGGATAAGTTTGATCCACGCAGGCATGAATAGATGCACGTAGAATTTACGACTAGTTTCGCGGACGAACCTCCTTTCCAGGTAGCCGCACTTTTGCAAGAAAACCTTCTTAGATCGGCTAATTCAAACAACCCGCTCTCTTAGTTTCTTATTTTCTGATCTCTAGATGTTTTGTTTTGCGATATTTACACTTTCTAATTCTCCTTTTTGGACTTTGCCTTTACTTAAAGACTTACTTTATTTTCTGATCTCTCCGTAGAAAGTGTCAAAATTTCCAGGTGATTACTGGCCGCTCCAGTACTCATTATTGCCCATTGGACGATTCACGGAGTCCTCTGCCTCAATTAGGCGTGTGTCATCAAGTGGCGAATACTGGTAGCACACGCGTCAGCTGTTGCACCATAATGGATCAGTTACATTGATATCTGCGACATAGACCAGGAGATCTTTTCGATGTCGGATCAGTTACTGACGTCATATACGTGTTTGCAGATGATGCTAATAACCGTGCAACATGCAGCTTTTCAGTTCAGGGTTACACAATGTAGTTTTAATCTCTCTCTCCTAGAAAATCTGCACTGCATATACATCACACGCTTGACAAAGTACGTGAACTTTATAATAATAATATTTTTTTATATCGCGCTTTATCACTGTAAACTGTCTCCATAAGGCTCGGTGGACAAATCCCATTCGCTTCATCTAGGTTGTACTGCTGGCCAAGTGCACATCCCTATCAGCACTTAAATTGTAATATCCCCATCACACGACAGCTTGCCCAGATTTCGTTTGAGTCGGCGAGGCAATTGAGATTACGTATCTTGCCCAGGGACACAAACACGTTGGGGGTCCACGAATCGCGGAGGGGCTCGAACTCACGCCTAATGATCACTAGAGTCCTGTCACTTTTTCACGGACCACACACCGCGCTCTCATGGGCCCAATTTCTTATGTGATCGAGATACTTCCTTAATAAGGTAAAGTTCAGAGCCGGCGTACAGAAATGAGTGCCCGTTCTATCTTTCGAAGGCTTTGGCCGAATCCACCATAATGTTGCTGTAGGGAGGTCAGTTACACCTCCACAAAGAGAGTATGGTTCCTTCCCACATTGAATAATGATGGGTATTCATTTGTACACCTTGGTGAGAGAGGGAGTAATTGAGGTAAAGAGCCTTACTCAAGGTCACAACACGTTAGGCCCCGCATCCGCGGCCAATCTCACACAGCATTTTTCGTGTATTCGAGGGGTCAATCCTCTGACTACAATTGTCCTTACCTCTCATACCACCTTTCTCTCCTCTTCGCAACATCTCCCCCTCTCTAGATGTAATTTCAATATAACGCTGCTCCACACACCTCACGTAACAAAACAACCAAAATAGGAGTAGTGGCCAACTTGTAATACAATCCACTCATGAGTACTGATACAGAGGTGAGCTATACTTACACAGTGCTAAAATCTGAAATTCGAGAAATGTCGGTATCGCGTTTCTAGCAAAGTTCTCGGGGACTAACTCATCTAAAATGCTGCTCAACTAAAGAATCGAATGTCATTTAAAAACATTGAATATTTAATGTACTCTTTTCTTTTCACCTAGTTGACACACCCCACCTTCTCTTGATTCACTGTCCAGACGACACATTAACTAAAACCGCTTGACATTGGCGTTAAACCCCGCAGCACACAGTTTCAGGGAGAAAGCCATAGCTGAGCTTCAGATCCTGGTCTGGTATGTCGTGACACTGTCTTCAAAATCACCGCGCCAACAACTTTTTCACCTTTGCGAGATACTACTGTAGTATACGTTTGCACGCGACAAGTCAGAAATGAAGCCAGTTGCCAATTTGTTGGTTTCCCTTTCAAATAGGTCAGGTGCTAATACTCCACTAATAATTAAATTGAATGTACCACTTTTTCATAGGACCTTAAAAGTAGATCGTAAAAGTTATCAAGTGGAAAGGGGTTTGATGAACCACCAATCATTTTATATTATGTAAATCATAATTGTGTGCATTTCATATCAAGAACAAACCTTGTTTTGTGTGATTTTTGCACGTCGTTATTGTCAGACTACCGGGTTGGGGGGCCACGGAACTTTGAAGGCTTTTTTAAAGGGGGAATTTTGACTTCTTTTGCTTCACTAGAAATAGCATCCCATAGCTATTACCACCAGGGGGCAGGCAAGGTGAACCTGCCTTTGGCGACTGCTATAAAACTTTATGCAATTCAAATAGTTAGGCATTGATCAACTAAACGAAACCCCGGGTGACACGTAAATACAATATGGCTTCACGAGACCTTACAGAGGGGGTCCACATGGTGAGGGGGGGTCCAATTGCTGTAAAATGTTTGACTCAAAGTAGATCCATGTTTGGGTTTAAATTGAAGACATTTAAGTTTTAAACATTGAATGTGATGTTCATTTTTCCATTTTATCAACAATCGGACAAATTAAGCTACTTAAGTAAATGCTTGTGTTTAATATCTCTTCACACTATATCCCGTAATCACCCCACTGAGACAGCTGTGGAGTAGTGGAGGGTCCTCCTGCAGCATTTACTCTTTTCTTCTTCAAGCCTGTCGGGGCGCTATTTTATGTATAGGCATATAGCAGTCCCGTTGAGTCTTCATCCAAAGGCCCTCCAACCTCTTGTGAGCTTAGATTAATCTCATAACTCCATTTCCTCAAGATTAATGTCTGTAGTAGCCGATACGACACAATACTATTAATACATCAGTTCATTTGCGCATAAATATCTGCTCGCTTTATGCCTTGTCCATCGGTAACATAAAAGTGAGGCAAAAGCCTGTATCCCGCTTCTAAGTGTTGAACGGAGCTCTTCAATCTTGGTATTATCACTTCTACAGGTCACCCTCGGTGGGTCATCAGGATACTTTGGACACATGGAAGTTTCTCTGATTTTATTTTTTAACTTAAATTGAAAATAAATTACAATATTTTTGTTGTGAGATTATTTTTTGTCATCATATCAGCCTATACTAGAATGTTCAGCACTCCTTTTTCATGCTTTCAAGACATCGAAATTTAGGCTTTCTTTCCAGTTTCCGCCTGTTTTTTTTTGAACCCTTTTAACCCTGTGTATTTCACACCTCCATGTTTCACTTTTTTTTCAAACCCCACCTCCAGGTTCTGTTGCCCCTAGATCGAACCTCACCTATCCCTTTTTGTGCGGTGATCGTCGATTTTCCTCTAGGAGTTAGGGCCTCCCCATCTGACACAGCAGCCAACTAGAGTTGATTCAACTTTTGTGGTTGAAAGTATTAACTAGTGTCCCCACGTGGTTTAGACCTAAATGAATGACATAATACACAAAAGGTTTTCCAAACTCCCATTTTATCCGTCCTTCGTGATATGAATATTTAGGATTTTAGTAGGAACCAGTGTAACCAAATAGTTCCAACGTACTTGGCTTCCTTCACAATGAACGAAACCAATTCACTGCACACGCCCTCATTTTTTTTATTTTAACAGCTTTCAACTCTCAATCCGATAAACCGATAAAGCTTTCTCCCTTAACTCGTGGATTTCACTGTGTACTCATATTTAAAGTTTGAATATTCTTTTCAGACCCAACCGTAAAACCGTATTTCTTTTTGAACGCCTCATAATCATATAGATGAGATGAATTGATTACATAATAAGTCCCAACTACCCAGATGAAGTGAATCCATTGCATAATTTTGAATTTGTAACATGCCTTTTGTTGGGAGCTGTAAATTACTACGTCTTGTTGCTTTGTTTCCTTATCCCCTCCCTGCTCCAACCCTGTGCAAGGATCCTAATTGTTTCAGATTCTAGGTTGTTACCTTTACAAATAAAAACGACACAGAGGTTCATCCTAGCTAAAATGCCTCATCCACGGCATTGATCAATACACCGAAGACGGTACTTGCACTCTGACGGGAAGGGTACAAACAAGCCAGAGTCCTGATCTTCCTCGGGATAGCGCAGAGTACGTCTGTAAAATCCTCAGACCTCATCGAGAGGTGGGTCATTTGAGGCCAGAAAATCTTCAGGACGACACACGATTGACTACCAGACGAGATATCGTCCGACTGCTTAATCTGTGTCGAAGAGCCTGGAAAATGCCAACTGAGCCGTCTTTTCTCCGTTGTGGAGAAGACACTATGGAAATAACGTTTCCCTCCAAACTGTAACTCGGAGATTGTTAACGTGTTAGCCGTGCCGTTCAAGACTATTTGACCAAATGTCCACGCCAAACCATTCACCACAGAGTTCCTCAAATTCGCTGGGCTAGGGAGTACAGAATATTACAGCTCGACACTGGCGAAATGTTGGTTTATTGGCGAAGAGCCGCAACATCCTTGGACCATAAGATGGAAGGACAAAGGTGGTTAGTCGATTACGTGGTGAGAACATCCGGTATGACTGTATTTTATGAATCGACCTCAGGGGTAGGCGGCTCATTGATGGTATTGCCGGTATTCATTATGAGGAACAAACATCACTGGTGGTGTCAGATGGAACATGACGCCCCGCCGTGTACCTGGACATTCTGGAAAACCACTGTCCTAGCCTACCTCAAGAAGGGTCTGAAACAATGATGTCACAGAACGCCCCGCACACGGCCGCTTTAGTGAGACAATTTTCTTGAGGCAGAGGGGGTGCGAGGCCGATACCAACATGGCCTGATTTCTCCCCTGATTTGAACTCCATATCGAGCATGCTGTGTTGCTTTAGGCCATCAATTACATGCACAATCTTCCTCAAACACGACAGGAGTTGCTCACCTCTGACCAACGAATGCGACTCTCTACCCTTGACATCATAAGCAACCTTGTTGACAGTATATTGGCACGTCTTGACGCATGATTCATGCCAAGGATGGTCCATAGCTCGATGTAGTGCTGATTGACATTAAACCCGTAACTATTGAAATTTAATGCTGAAATCGACACAAAAAAGTTTGTGGTTGTAACACGTTTAAGAGGCCTACTGTCAAAATGCCCTCTCCCCTGGACAATCGTGAAATCCTGAAAATATTGTTCTTTGCCACCCTACAAGAACACAACATTGAATGGTGGGGATAGGAGGGGTGTATGGATAGAGCATGCTCCAAGCCTCCCTAACCCAAGTTGACCAATGATTTCCTATATATCGCTTTATAAGCATAAATACGCAAATAATCGGGGCAAAGAGCATGTTCTGTTTCCAACCATTTCGACGATATTGGTTGTAGACAAAAAAACCTAATCTAAATCTGCTGTTCACCACTACCCCTTTTTTCCTTTCAGCTAAGGACACAGTTCGTAACGGTTACATGGTGATATTGTTGTACTGTTCGGAAGAGACGATCATTCAAGTAGTTGGCGCTATACACCCTAGATATCACAAGTCAACCTCGGAATAATTCCATAAAAAAAGTGTGTAACTATTTTACACGTGTGGGCTTGCCTGTACTCTACGGCTCACAAAACCTCACAAAGCCCTACTTGTTCCATACCTACAAGAACATAGAATGAATAATTAGGATCTAATATATATGTCATTAATTCACCTCAAAGCTGCGCACCATTTGGTCGAAATATGATACTCAAACATGCCATAAATGTTAGGCCTAACCAATTCCCCAACCCCAAGCCCCACCCACCCACCCACATCCCCCCCACAGCACCTGACCCCTACATACTTTAGTAAATTAAGTTAGACCTCATCACTACTGAATGTTAATTCATAACAAATTATTCGCCGAGCCCCCTGACGGATAATCAGTGGGGGTACTCGCCCACGAACGACAAGCACCCCGATGGCAGCGGATACCCCCAACGTAACTGGGGACACAATCTGTGTATCGTTAGCGTACAGCAACATTACATAGTGGAAATAGGATCTGGAGGGGTAAAGAACCCCCGGTCACAACCCCCCCGTGCAGGTGATTGAAAAACGTTCCCACCCTAGGAATGTTACCTATGTCCCATAGAAGTTACCCAGATAGGACACGTTTTTATAGCACGAGATGGGCAGTTTGCAATGAATACTAGGGCTTTGCCCCATGGGGTATTATATATATCTGATACTAATTACCCCTCGCAAATTGTTAATGTTTAAGATACTTGTTAGACGAGCGAGAATACTCCTTATTTCAGGGATTGCTAAATAGTGGTGGTCATTAAACCTTTATAGTACTCAACAGTTACGAATACTATTCATGTGAATGGATACTTCCGATAAACATCTGATCTGGTAGCATAACACTGGCCACTTTGTAACATTTTTCCCAAATTTATTTGAGATTCAGTTGACACGACCCCACCGAGTATCCTCAACCTTGTCCTTCAGCTATCTATTTCCGCGACAGAAATTGGTACCCTGAGAACAACAGTTTTTTTTGGAATAACCCATCAGTTATGGATCTTTCCGGGAATGTGATATCTAATTCTCCACATATACCTTGTCCATTCTTTTCCGTTGGATCAACGTTGTAACATACCAGTATGTAATACAAGTTCCACCCGAGCTGAATGTCATTTACCGTGCATGTTACGACCCGGTAATAGTAAATATCAATAAACCTTTTCTAGATCAGTATACTCTAATAAAATACAATTTGTAATATTTTCATGTTCAATTATCACGTATTTGTCTTTTGCTTATAGTCGACACAGACCCCTACCTGAAATGCTTTTCTGTCCCGATTATGTCCTGGAGACAATCGAGTCTGGTGACCCGACCATTAAAAAGGTCTCAATCATGGGTCAAACCGGTAGCTTCTTTCCGACGTGTCAGGGTGGGCAATGTGTCTTGTGGTGTCACCAAAGCCATTTCTCGGTAAGACTTCCAGCTGTTGGGCAAGACCCGGGTCCGCCTATGTATCTTGTTTGATGATAGCCGGGCAATGAAGCGCTCAATGCAATTTCTTCTCTCTACTATTGCTAAACAACAGGTAGATGTGTGATGTACAATTATAGTATATAACCAATGAGTTTCATCCACATTGCCGCTAGTTTATGATGGGCCTTGTGTGTGTTGAGAGTATTATCCGGCGGCCATTCCTATTCCTTGATTTTTGCTCCAAAAACTTAGAAATGTTTACTATCATTTTTTCCTCACAGATTCTAAAGCTTTAGACCATCTAGTTCAACAATCAAACGGCCTGACAGTCTACTACTTGCAGCATTGAGCGTTTTGAGATTGTATAGAAAAAAAAAAACAAACTGGCCGTCCAAAGTCCCACTTTTTCAATGAACAACTGATGCCAAGATCTCTACAAAAGTAAGTTTCTAGTGATCCTAGAAGTCAATATTTTCCTGGTTTATTTTACATTCCAATCGTTTATTCAAGATGGCGTCTTACTAATAAATATACAACACAAGGGACAGGTAAACCTGTTTAACAAAGGGACCTTGTTAAAGTGTTCAACGTACGGGAGATGTAATTAGATTTGGCAGGCAGATTGGCAAGGTAGCTGATACAAAGTAATATCTTGATATAGCGCCTAATGCAGAGCCATCGAGGTGCTTCACAAAGAAAAAAAGAGCAATATACCAATATTAAAATGGCAGATACAAAAGCAATAGCTAAAATTCTACTGTGAAAACTACTATGGTATACATCAATTCTACACAAATTTCGGAAAAAAGAGAATAATTCGAGGATTTATTGTAACTAAGAGATAGAAAAGCCCCCCCCCAACAACCAAGTCGCTTCCCATACTAGAAACATACGGGAGGGGATACACTTGATTCGGTCAGGGCGAGGATCGGTTTGTACCAAACTGTGACATCGGTAAAGTATTTGATCTAATGCGACAGACCACTGTCAGTGTTCACAGTGTGGTGCCCTTGTTTGTCCATAAACACTGGCTTGGAACACTGACAGGCCATTGTCAGGTGCGTTCACAGCCATGTGTTTATGCAGGACAACAAATGGCAACCATACGGACCGAGGACGTAGAAAAACTGTATGGTCAACTAGAACTGGAAGAACAGGAGCAACATAGTACTGATGATCATGACTAGATAGTCTTACTTTTGTATAGTTGTCGTTATCGTTGACTATCTAGTAATGACGAGTATGGTGAAGAAAAAGCTCTTTTAAGGACAAGTACATTGTACCAAAAATATACACAACACTATATATCACGAAGAGGTCTAGACGGTCAGTCAGCGCTCTCACGCCCTTGACTAGCAGATGATCTCGCTTCTAACAGCCGATCTGACCTATGGTGCACAAGTCTACTAACATCACTTGAGAAGTATACATCAAAATGCCACATCTAAATGACAAGAAGACAGAATATTCACCGCAATGAGGAAGATGAACCTGCAATACAGACAGTACCCAAATCAAAGAGGTCAGGGACTTCAAAGTACCTAGGATCCTATATATTATGCGTGCCAGCAAGGAAAAAACAAATCCCTGTTACACAAACACAAGCTGGAATGCTGCCAATAAACCAATTATGGTAAGTATCCTGTTACATGGATCAGCGACCTGGACCATGACGAAAGAGTACAGGGTAGACTGGATGGCACCTACTCCAGGCTTCTTATGCGAGTACAAAACATATCGCAGCGTGATCACATGTCCAAAGCACAGATATATGAGACAGCCCTTAATCCTCTGTGCTCAATGCCGAGCACGATTTGCCGGTCATTGTCACCATGCAATTGAC
>JAMKCH010012836.1:0-59377 GCA_023653785.1 Ophioderma brevispina
AAAGGGGGCGTGTCCATTTCAGTATTTTGGCGTCAGTGAGAATTTGTTATATTACCAACCAAATATTGTCCCTGGACTTTCAATTAGTGGATTCCCCTGAAGAGTTTTTAGCTCTGGACATTAATGCCTAACAAAACCACCATGATCTTCTATGAAGTATATTGACTGTGGTTTCAGAAAATTATATTTTATTTGTAAATTTTGATACTCATATGCAAATTATCCTGGGTCAAGGTCAAATAGGTTAATGTGGGGTAAGCAAAATTGCACATTTGCCCAAAATTAATTACTAATAGGGTCTTTTTTTACGAGTTGTCTGCTATCCCGGTAAAGTTAAGAGGAAAGAGGGCCACCTTAATTTAATTGTGGTGTCTTAAACTGCCTCAAAATTTGAAAACCAATGCGGAATGCAATTTTTGTCTCTTCTTTTTTTTTTTACTTTTATTTTTTTTTATTGTCCTCCGTTGAATGTTTTTTGCTGTCCTCATTTTGCACCCATGAAATTATTTATTAAACACTCACGCATGCAGGGTGCCCTATTGCTTGCTATTGTTTTGTTAAATTAGGGGCGATTCTGTATCTCACGATGTCTGACGTGGATTTTCTTGGGGAAAACCAACAAAAAAAAAAGAAAAAAGAAAAAAAAAAAAAAAAAGAATACGCTGGTGTTTACTAATGCGCGCGGGAGCTTTAAGACACACAATTAAATTAAATGGCCTTACATGGGTCAAGCTTTCTGCAACCTAATGCTGAGATATTTTCAATTTGTAATCCCTGTGTTGCCATGGCAACTGATTTCTTGAAAAATTCAATTTTTCTTGCTGGATTTGACTTTGAAGCTTATAAATCAAAAGTACGACAGATATCAAAATCCTCCCATTAAGTTGTGAGCCTTAATAAAACCTACATTTTTCCAATTTTGGTGGTCATACACCTTCGGAATAGCGAAAATTTTTGGGGTCAAATTTCCAAGTTTGCGAACATTGCAAAAAGATATAGGGCAAATTAAGTTCTAGAAACAATTAATTTGATTTATAAATGTATCTCAGTTTTGATTTTGAAAATGTCAATTATTATCTAACTACATTAATTCTAAGTACAACTATGCAGGAAATAATCAAACATAATTAGCCAAAATTAATCTATTTTGGCATTTTCTCTTAATATCACTGCTTGAAAAACAATAAGATAAAAAGTACATATGGCTGTTTGAAAAACAATCAGGACACATAAGCAATAGTATTTACTTGCGTGGCCAATGCACTTTTGATCACTGTAGCATCGAACGGAATGTCCATTTAAAAACCAAATAAAAAGTAAAATAGAAGCTGAATGTAGTGAGAATTCAGAATTAAGAAAATCCAGAATTCTTGCTCCACAAGGATTGAGGTTATATGCCCCCTTTAAATTATTTTACTTTGGTTTATGTCACTATGTGTATGCATTATGAAAATCAGAATCACATCACACTACCTCTAATTAAGATTTTTAATTGTTGTCATGGGTACTGGCGGACTTCCGTTACTGCATAGGAGGGGGTGTCCTAGGTACCCATGCGAATTAAATGGCAAAAAAGGCGCGATGGATTTGAAATTTTTTTTAAAACCAATGCAAGGCGCCACCAAGTGAAATCATAAGTTACAAAACTATATAAACCAAATATATTGCAACGTTAAAAATCGCCAACTGAAAAAAAGTACTTTGCGACGTGGCTGAATTATGGTGTTTCGTCATTGTCCCCAGCTACCCATCAAAAATATGTTTTAAAATGGGTAAAATTTCAAAATAGGTCCTATGCCTTTCAAAATGGGTGCCAAATTCTTAGTACCCAGTACCCGGGGGTATTATATATTAAGGGATTGCCATCTAATATGACCTATATTTATAACCAATTTTAACATGAATGCTTGCCAACATTGTTTTGAAATCTGGGCCAGTCTGTAAGAACTTTGAATATAACATACGTCTTTTTACATTGTTCTTGGCCTTATAATTTAAAATGTGCAATTACCAAATTAATTTTAGAGTCTAATAACAACAACACTTTTTTTATAGTGCCCCTCATTTGAAATTTGATATTTTTGCAAATTTAGTTTGGTATTGTACAGGAATTATAGGAACGGGGATCCTGCTGACCCGAGAATGCCAAAATGCATATTGGTCATAAATAATGATTTTGTAATTAGAAGGGGACCCAGATCTGTCCTTAATGGCATGCTTGGAAAGCTAAGTTTATATCCCGGCCATGATGAAATAAGATCATTTTTCTTGAGGTCGGCACTAACTTGACCTTGCCTGAACGCATATAACAACTAATGGATGAGCGTAGACCAATGTATATGGGCAGTAATTATATCAGAGCCTGTGAAACCAAAAGAATTGCTATCCATGAGACCAGAGCAAGCATATAGAGCTATTGAAAAATTTTGTGCTATCAAACTATTTTCAGTCATTTGAAAACAACTTGGGGGACATGTCACCAAAATTTTGTTCAGTATTTTAAAATAAGTTGCATTGCAGTCCAGGGGTATCCATATAAAGGTTAACATATTCAGTGGCTAAACTTTTTTTAAACCAGAAGCAAGGGGGCCCCATGCCCCCTCCAGCACTCTGCAGGTCCTGTACATTGCTATACTACCTAGGAACAAGGACCGACTCGGTAAGACATATTGCAATATTAGGCTTAACTTAGAGGGAAAAAAGTGTTTCCAGTAGGTAACTTTTTTTAATTTTTTGGAAAATGATTTTCCCCAGGAAAGCCTCAAACCACACCAAAAATTAAGTCTAATCAGTTGCAAACAATATGTTGCAGCAAAATTATTAGTCAAAACAAAAATATTTGGGATAATTTTATCCGAGGTAAATAGAGGAAAATCAAATTTTCTCAGTTCATAAAAAAATGGGAGCGGTCCCAAATAGGTCATCTGATAATGTGGTCAAAGAATATGACAATAATAATAATGACCCTAAGTGACCCTGAATGACCTTTGCCCTTCCCATCTGTTGCCCCACATAAGACCCCTTTGTCTTAATGTGGTTAAATGACTCCAAGTCAAAATGTGCATGGCCTACTGGAAACAAAACTTTTTGCCCAATACTAACATAGAACATTGATCAAATACATGGGTGTTACCTTGATATTTTCTGTTATGTGCCAGAAGCCAGAAGTTCTGAGAATGCTTAAAGACACTATCAGTGATTTGAAAAATATTTGAAATTTGCAGGAATAGCTTCAGAGTGAAGGATAAGTCTGTAGAATTCTCATAAGTTACCTTTTCCAGCTGTAGAATTGAAAGAAAAGGAAGAAATGGCAGTGTTCCAAGATACGATTCTCCATTCAATTACATGTTGTAGTAAGTGTCCGTTCGGACAGTAATGACTAAAATCTCCGATTCTGTCCTTATTAGGTTGCTTCTGGTCTTATCATTTGCAGGGCATGTTAGGATACCTGTACTTGTTACGTACATGCTAAAATCTGATTTTTGATGATTTTTTCGATTTGCCGATTTAGCAAATCACTGATAGTGTCTTTAAGTGACACTTGTACAAATATTATACTGAGATCGACTTATTTTGGATAGCATGATGCAAGACATGTCTTGCTGAATTACAAGAGTATGTTAGTATAGTCATGAAATTGAACACATATCTCATACATTTTGTTATATTGATGAGTGTTGCAGTATGTGCCAGCACTTACATGGTCTGCCTATAAGCTTAATGTACAAATGTATGAATTACATTGAGACTGAGTTTAACATAATAAGGCCATACATTTTAAATCCCCAACACACCCTCGCCAGTGTTGTATGACCAATTTTGAACAATCTCACATCTTGAACTTTAGGATTAGAATCCGAGTGCTGATAGGGATGTGTGCTTGACCAGCATGCAGCCACCAAGATGAAGCTTAAAGTGACAGAAGATTTTTTTTAGGATACGAATTTCTCTCAAATTTCACTGGATCGGTTGTAGACCACCTACTGAGAACGTTTCGAAGGTTTTATTGGACAAACAGGTGCAAAAGAAAACCGCAAACATTGTTTTGAACTTGCCTGCTATCGTAATCATTCCCCATAGAAAACCATGCTTTGACTTTCTGTCGTGCACGACAGAAACTACTAAATCATCTTATTACATAAAGGCGGCGTATTCGGCTTATTCACTTCAGGTGTGATTTAATACATAGGTAAGCATTCCAAATATGTAAAAAAACGGGGTTCGAGAAAAATTGGGGGCACTTCTTCCTGGAAATCTCATGTCTCTTTAATGATTGTGACTATTTCATGATGGTAGAAGAAGCAGCTGCCAAAGTCATCAAGATAACGCACAAAAAATCTATCGCGATTAAGAACCTTGATCAACTCAACGCATATGCGGTGGAAACTACAAGAAACTCATCCAAGGAACTCTCACATCTCTATTACCTATGGGACATGATCCAACAGTCATTGCTAATGCCAGTTTGTCGATCACCAACGATCTGGTCAAATGTGTACAAACACGGGTATCAATGTTGTCACGGGAGACCATTTCTCGAGCTTCTTTTGCTGAACGGTTGCTTCAGGCCGCATCACCCTTGAGGAAGGCTCAAACCACCACGTCAACTCAGCGTGTTGCATGCACGGAAGCTTGCAATCTTCAAGATTCAGCGTCAAAGAGTAAACCTGTATCGTGCAACCTGTGTCAGGGTTGTCCTAACTGGTGGCCAAAGACCAGCGTGGTTTTGTCATACCTGTAATAACATTTCATGGTCGGTCAAAGACTCACAGATCAAGGTTGCCAAGCAAGATGAGGACTATAAATATCTCAAAAAAGGAGAATGAATCGTTAAGAGCTACCGTAGACAACAAGCCAGTTTGATTAGCACTCCGTTAGACCAGGTAATGGCAAAGACATCAGCTCAAACTTCTGATACTGAAACAGACTAACAGCGTAACGAATGTTCCAGACGAGGAGGAAACCCTCATCATTGGTGACTCTATAATGAAAGACATCGAGGAGAATGGTCTCCAGAATACATCAGTGAAATGTATACGCGGAGACAAAGTTGAGGATATCAAAGGATCTCTAGATTCTCTATCTCCAATGAAGTTTAAGACTGTCATCATCCACACAGGAACTGTACAATTGACGAGGAGGTAAAATCTGCGGCAAAAACGTACACTGACATTACGACGGACTTAACAGCAAAAGCGCCGGAAGCTACCAAGATTATCTCTACAATCTGTCCAAGAGTAGATAAGAAGCGCTATATAAAAGCTCATTATTAGCATATCTCCACAAAATGCACATTGTACACATCCTGATGCACATTGACAATTGTTGCCGATATGTACCAACATAGGCCCCTAATTATTTCAGGAATAGATGAAAAAACAAATTTTCATTGTTTAAACAGAAAATTAAAATTATGTTCAAAAATATAGGAAACCTTTCTTAAAGAGAAATATAATTCTTAACTGCCATTCATTAAAATCAAACTACAAAAAAATTCACGGTCTCGAAACCTGGTGGTTCTTCACTTGCACAGTGAAAGTTATATAGCATTTGACCACAGGGACTGTGCTTATATGCACTACTAGAATTCGGTAACTAAGAATTCAATATGTGCACCTTTCAGTAGATGCAAACTTGCTGTTGTTTTTAAGAATATAAGCGAATTGTATGTTAAGTAGTTTTGTAGGAGGATTTTGTGTAGGGGATTTTGTGAGAGCGCACATGCCCGTATGTGTGTTCCAGTTTGGTTAGGTTTTCGTTTTTCAGGTAGTCTTCAAAAAGTTGGAAGTCCGATTTTAAACCATTATGTTTTGAAAATCTTCCGTCCTATATTACTATACACATGCTGGGCAACCCAACAAAAACAATCTTCTCAATAATTACGCTCTCTCGACAACTTTGGGGTGCCCAAATTACTTCCAACACTTTGATCAATCCCCCTTAGCTTCATTGAATTTTAAAACAGACACGCATTCTTAATGCAGTTTATGTCTGTGTACCCTGGTAACTAGACAGTATTAAGCCGCATGCGAACACAAAAAGCCAACCTAGTGTAAACCTGTCTTGTAAAGTAATCGCTGGGCCCGACATGTTTGTCAAATAATGAGGGCAAAATGCGCGCGAGGAGGGCAAGATTAGGGCTAATTGTACCAACGGAAGTGGAGCGTTGTGCACATGAATTCAGGTCATGTCATGTCAATTTTGCATCGATCATGTCAACATGGTCAAGGACGCATTGTTTTTATTTACCAAGCAGAGTAATTTTTTGCTGGTGGAAATAGATTGCAGGGGCGAGATTGATTAAAGCATACAGGTGTGATTAGTGCCCACACCGGGAGAGTACCGATGTTGGAGTAAAGATTTTCAGGGTAAAGTAACCGATTGATCCCGTGTCAGTTACAGTAGCATGGCCATGGATGGGACAGTTTACTCATGAACTTGTCATGCTTGTACTTCGAGTCTTTGTAATTGTAGGCAAGAGCAACTCGTTGGAAAATATTGAAGTTGAAACAATTTTTTGTTGACGTCTGCCACGACGCCGAGATAATTGAACAGCCCTGGATCTCTAAAACATCAGATCGGCGATTACTAACTCGTCATTCTGAAGAGGTGAGGCGAAAACCCTCCCGCCCCATCCACCCCCCTCACACCCATCCCACTCCCACAACACCGACCCACACACCCCACAACAACTGACCCACAACAACCCGCAACACATGACCACAACACCCGACCCATCACCACCCCTCCCCAACACCCTGCAACACCCCACCCCTCCCCCAAACCCCACCCTTCCCAACACCCCACACTCACCAACACACCCAAACCGGGCCAAAAATAATCCCACCCTGCAACCCAAACATAACCCCTCCCAACACCCACCCCCAACACGTCGCCCACAACACCCCCCCCTCCCCCAACACCCCACTCCATCCAAACACCCACCCCAACCACCATCCCCCCTCCCCCAACACCCTCCCACAACATCCCTCCCCTCCCCAAAAACCCCCATCCCCCTCCACAACACCCGCAACACCCCACCCTCCCCCAAACACCCCACCCCTCCCCAACACCACAATCCCCCTCCCCCACACCTGCACCACCATCCCCGCCCAACACCCGGCAACACCCCATCCTCTCCCCAACACCCGCAACACCCCTCCCCCCCCCAACACCCCGCAACACCCAGCCCACTCCCAACATCCGCAACACCCCCACCCCCTCCTCCAACACCCCACCCCCTCCTCCACACCCCACCACCTCCTCCAACACTCGCAACACCCCATCACCGCCCCAACACCCGCAACACCCCATCTCCCCCTCCCCAACCACCACGCAACACACCCCCATCCCCTCCCAACACCACGCAACACCCCATCCCCTCCCACCCACCCCCCAATACCCTGCAACACCCCACAGCCTCCCCAACACACCGCCCCAACACCCCCGCAACACCAGCCCACGCCAACAAACACCCCACAACACAAAAAAACAATACAAAACTAAAAAATTAAAAAAACCCACACCCACCCCCGCCCAAAACCCGGCAACACCCCACTCCATCCCCAACACACCACCAGGTCCCCAACCACCCACCCAACACCACCACCCCAAACACCCACCCCGGCCCCAACACACACACCGGCCCCAACACCAACCCCGGCCCAACAGCCCACACGCCACAACAGCACACCCGCCCCAGCACTCCCCCCGGCCCAAACAACCCCCACCCCAACAGGCGCCCCAACACCCCAGCCCAACCCACTCCCAACAACCAATCCCCCAAAACCCCTCCCCAACTCACAACCATACCCCAAACACCACTCCCTCCACAACACCCACCCCCTCAAAAAACACCACACCCCAAACCCCACCCCCACACCCACAACACCCCCATCCCACTCCCAAACACTATGCAACACCACCCCCTCCCAACACCTGCAAAACCCCTC
Organism: Ophioderma brevispina; assembly: GCA_023653785.1. Taxonomy (NCBI): domain Eukaryota; kingdom Metazoa; phylum Echinodermata; class Ophiuroidea; order Amphilepidida; family Ophiodermatidae; genus Ophioderma; species Ophioderma brevispina. The sequence continues at coordinate 7,953 of JAMKCH010012836.1, forward strand.
CCATCCCCAACACCCCGCAACAACCCAATCCCATCCCCAACATCCCGCAACACCCCCACCCCCTACTCCACACCCCACCCCTCCCTCAACACCCCATCCCTCGCACCAAACACCTCGCAACACCCCCAACACTTGCAACACCCATGCCCACTCCCCTAACACCCGCACACCCCCATCCCCCTCCCCAAAACCCCATCCCCTCCACCAACACAACACCATCACCGCTCCCCCCAAACCCATCCCCATCCCCAACACCCATCTGAGGCCTCTCAAACCCCCGCAAAACCTCCACCCCCTTCTTTCCCAACCACCACTCAACACCCCATCCCACTCCACAACACCTGACCCACAACACCCTGCCAATACATGACCCACAACACCCCGGACCCACACCACCCCATTCCCAAACACCCGGAACAACACCACCTCGAAACCACCCCTTCCCCAACACCCCAACCCCCTTTCACCAAACACCCAAACCCTTCCCAAACCACCATTCCCCAACTCCCACCCCTCCCCCAACACCCACCCCCTCACCAACACTTTACCACCCAGCCCCACCCCCTCCCCAACCTACACCCTCCCCAACAACCCATCCCCAACACCCCTCCCTCCCCAACCACCCAATCCCCCTCCCACCACAACACCCCGGCAACCACCCATCCCCAGTCCACAACACCCCGAACACCCCATCCCCCTCCACAACACCCCGCAAAACCCACCCACATCCCCAAACACCCCGCAACCCCACCACCCCCTCACCCCTCCCTAACACCCTTCCCCAACACCCCACCCCTCACCAACACCCGCAAACCCTCACCCCTCCCCAACACCCGCAACAACCACCCCACTCCCCAAAACCCCGCAACACCTTCACCCCCTCCCCAAACACCATTACTCACTTCAACACCCCACCTGCTCCATTGTAACCCAGAATCAGAAGGAAAGAAATTTTTGCCTCTCCAATGTTTGTTTCAGGCGTTTTAGAGCAATTAAGGATAATTTAATTAGATCAATTTGCATCACAAAATGCCCCTTAATTGGGCCCACATGCACTTTGACCTACTATGATTCACACAAAAACGATGTCTGGCTAAGACCTAGTCTTCATTGTAGATAGGAATTTCATATCGTGTTCCCGTTTCAGCGATTACAGGCCATATGCATATTTAATTCGCTCAGTTCATACTAAGCGCAAATATCACATACTTGCAAATGGCAAAAAGATGCTCAGCGATACAGGCTTTCATGCAGTGACGGAATTTTGTGTATCCGAAGTACCGTTTGAAAAATATAGCAATCACGCAGATTTTATGCCTATTAATTAGCTCATTTGCATAGCCTAATTATCAAAAATAAGCCCAAAATCTAATAAGGTCGAGAACTCTTCAACCCGCTTCTTACACAAGTTACAGTACCATATATGGCCATTAAGGAAATCTAGATAAATGTACACAAGCTTTTTTATTAATTAAAATTATGGAAATTAGACACTAATAGCATATTTCACCCACATGCCACTTTGACCCATTATGATTCATACAAAAGGATGACATGGCATAGATTCTTGTCATGCAGCGAAGGAATTTTCCGTACAATGTACGGTTTCAGAGACTACAGGTAATTACGCATCATTTAATTAGCTCATTTGCATACCTAAGCGCCATATCTTCCACACCATTTTCCCCCCCACCATTTGCAAAAAAAGATGCGCACCATGATAGGCTTTCATGCCGTGAAGGAATTTTGTGATTGATGAACCGTTTCAAAATTATAAAAAAAGAAAAATTAAAAAATTTTTGATTATTAATTTGCCGAAATAGGCCCAAAATCAACCTTCGAGAACTCTCCAGACCGCTCCCTTCCACAAGTTAAAGCGTATACGCCTTACTCCAGAAAACTTGTACACAAGCTTATGGGAAAATTGTCGTAAATTATGCAAAAATTAAAGTAGCTATTTTACGCCCAAATCTAATCAGGGTCGATTACTCATGGACCCGCTTCTTCCACCCAAGTTACATTTTCATCGTAGCCCTTACAGGAAACTCCGGAATGAAATGTTACACAATCATGTGAAACGCCGGCGGGAAGTGGGAGACGGGGGACAAGAGAGAAAAGTGATTTACTAAGTCTCTGCCGAACAAAGTGCAGGCGAGACAATAAATTGTTAATTGGATTGTCCAGATTGTCTATTAGGGACATCAAACATGCAATCTTGAAAATCTAAAACTCAAAACAGTCTCAAATTATACTTCTGGCGCTAGTAAAAGCTGTGATGTTGGTCAAATTTTAGACCAAGTCAGAGTTTCTGTCGGGATGAATGGCATTTGCGATACGATTTGCCATCACAGGGGCAGAGCCAGGATTTCTCAATAGAGGGGCACCGACTTTACCGGCTCCCTGCGCTCGTCGGGTAAATCTTTTTTCAGTGGATATAAATCCTTAGGGAGGTATGGGGGTTCCACCAACAATTACTGCATCGACGCATTGCCCACAGACTGAGGCTCAGACAAAGATGAAATAATCCGAAGTTATAAGAGCCTCCCCACAAACTAAAAAATTTTTTATTTTTAATAACATTTACACAGTTTATTAAGCATGCGGTAGTTTTTGATCACCAACCATGCTCCAGGAAGAGGTCTCGCACTAACCGTCAAAGGCCGCTATTATTTAAAAATCTTTTTGGACTGACAATTTTTCCATCCAACCTAAAAATAATGTTTTTTTTTTTATGACATTTGAAAAGAGGCCGCAGCGAAGATTCGATCCCCGAGACCCCCCGGTATCATGAGGTTCGAGTACCTAACCACACCAACACAGCGCACCGCCAGATTGGCCCCTTGTAACACAGAAATTTTGCATATCCAATGTACTGTTTCAGCGATAGAGCAATTACGCATAATTAATTAGATCAATTGCATCACAAAATGCCCCTTTAATTGGCCCACATGCACTTTGACCTAACTATGATTCACACAAAAGATGTATGGCAGACTAGTCTTTCATGTAGCATAGGAACTTTGCCTATCAGATGTACCGTTTCAGCGATACAGCCATTATGCATATTTAATTAGCTCATTTGCATACCTAAGCCGCAAATATCACATACTTTCAAATGGCAAAAAAGATGCTCAGCGATACAGGCTTTCATGCAGTGAAGGAATTTTGTGTATCCGATGTACCGTTTAAAAAATATAGCAATCACGCAGATTTTATGCATATTAATTAGCTCATTTGCATACCTAATTATCCAAAAATACGCCCAAAATCTAATAAGGTCGAGAACTCTTCAACCCGCTTCCTTACACCAAGTTACATCATTATATGCCTTACGGAACTCTAGATAACTTGTACACAAGCTTTTTTTCTTAAATTATGGAAATTAGACACTTAATTAGCATATTTTACACCCAAAAATGCCACTTTGACCCAATTATGATTCATACAAAAGATGCATGGCATAGTATTCTTTCATGCAGCGAAGGAATTTTGCCTATCCAATGTACGGTTTCAGAGATACAGTAATTACGCATATTTAATTAGCTCATTTGCATACCTAAGCCGCATATATCACACACTTTCAAATTGCAAAAAAGATGCGCACCATGATAGGCTTTCATGCAGTGAAGGAATTTTGTGTATCTGATGAACCGTTTCAAAATTATAGCAATTAAGCTGATTTTTGCATACTTAATTTGCCCGAAATAGGCCCGAAATCTAACCAGTTCGAGAACTCTCCAGCCCGCTCCCTTCCACCAAGTTACATCGTCATACGCCTTACTCCAGAAAACTTGTACACAAGCCTTATGGGAAAATTGTCGTAAATTATGCAAATTAAATTAGCATATTTTACGCCCAAAATCTAATCAGGTCGATTACTCATGGACCCGCTTCTTTCCACCAAGTTACATCATCGTAGCCCTTACGGAACTCCGGATAAATCGTACACAAGCATGTGAACACGGACGGCGGGAAGACAGACAGACAGAAAAGTGATTACTAAGTCTCTGCCGAACAAAGTTCAGGCGAGACAAAAATTGTTAATTGGCTTGTCAGATTTGTCTATAGTGGACATCAAACATGCAATCTTGAAAATATAAACTCAAACAGTCTTCAAATTATACTTCTTGGCTAGTAAAAGCTTGTGATTCTGGTCAAATTTATAGACAAGTCAGAGTTTCTGTCAGAGGATGACTGGCATTGCGATAAGATGCCATCAACAGGGGCAGATCCAGGATTTCTCAATAGAGGGGGCACCGACTTTACCGGCTCCCTGCGCTCGTCGGGTAAATCTTTTTTCAGTTGGCTCTAAATTCTTAGGGGGGTATGGGGGTTCCAACATACTGCATCGACTGCATTGCCCAAGAACTGAGCTCAGAAAAAGATGAAAATCATCCAGAAGTATAAAGAGCCTCACACAACTAAAAAGGATGCAGGTGGTCAAGATGGACCATCAGCTTGAAGCATGCGGTAGTTTTTGATCACCACCCATGCATGCTCCAGGAGCAGGTCTCCCTCACTAACCTCAAAGGGCAGCTATTATTTTTAAAAATCTTTTTGGACTTACAATTTTTCCCTCCAACCTTAAAAATAATGAAATTTTAAAAGAGGCAGCAGCGAGATTCGAACCCGAGACCCCCCTGTATCATGAGGTCAGCTACCTAACCACAAGACCAGCGAGGATTGGTGTGCCAGGTTTGCAATTCTAATCCTTGATAACATTTACGGAATAAATCGCTACTGCTATATTCTGGTAGGCCCTCAATATAAGGATAGCTCGATCTGTACAGGTTTGCCACAAACCCTAATGCTCCAATGAGCATGAGTGTGGTCAAAATCTTCTCACACTTGCCAGCTGGATTTTCAGGAAGAAGGAGAAATGCATGAGCTATGATACATTAAGGTAAGGCACCATGCCATCAGTTTGCTTTTTTTTTAAAAACAAAAATGGCCTAAGTTGTCAAAGACACAACATCATACCAAGTAAACAAGTATTCATTTGATGTCAAACAACTAGGTAACATTGACAATTTTTCCCATTGTCGATAATTGATTCCACCATGAGGGTCCTTTCTTCTATGGCGTTTTTTGGCTTTGTTTCACATAAGGTGTAAATGACCTGGTACATTGTAGTATGCTAAAGGCTCCTTTCACAAAGTTTCAAAAAAAGAAAAAGGGAATCTATTTACCTATACCTATAAAATATGTTAAAAGTTATTTATAAGAATCAGTATTCCACATTCTCTTCCAAATTGGGGCTAATGATTTTCTTTTCTGCAAGCCTGCTAGGGTACCTTGACGTGAAACCACCATCAAAATAATCCCGAGTGCTTAGTGATTTTTTGAAGAGCTCTTAAGAATGATAATTCACTTGGAGACAGGACGTCTTAACCCAGGTCAATGGACGCATTTGCTTCGTACGTGTGTTGAAACAACTTACTTCATGTACGACGGTAGGTTCTACATTCAACGTGAAGTTATTGCCAACCTCTTCATGGATAACTTTGATGAGAAATCCATCACCTCTTTTCATCCCCCCCCCCGGTATTGGGGTATAGATATGTGGACGATACTATGGTCATCATTGACAGTCTCAGTTACATTTCACACAACATTGCAACTCCAGGTTTCTTAAACGAAATCCATTAAGTTCACGGTTGAGCATGAGAATAACAACACCATTGCCATGTTGGACACTTTAATAACACACAACCAGAATGGCTCACTCTCCTTTTAGTGTGTACTGCAAAAGTACACCACAGATTCTAGTATTTGAACTTTGGCCAGTCAATCAGCTCCTACTCCTTGAACATAAGTTGGGTGTTATCAGAACATTAACCCACCGTGCCAAGACTATTGGACTCTGTTGCTTTGGATAAGGAACCAGATCATGTCAAAATCTGTCCATATGTGGGTTATACTTATGGGCTTGGAGCTCGTCCCCCAGTAAACGTGAGTGTAAACTCAGATGGCTGAGCACCCCACCCAAGGGCCACATCACCCTCCCCTACATCAAGGGTGGTCTCTGAAGTTGTGGTCAACAGAAAAATACGCCAAAGCTGGTGTCACACCGTTCCTGTCTGGTCCGAGCCATACCAGCTCGAGCCTCAAGTTTCTCCTTCATTTGTTGATCGCATCAAGGACAATTTCAACACATACAAATGCTGGGCTTGCCCCCTCTCACTTAATATATGTGAGGACTGAAAGACCTTCTTGAGTGATGTTGAAGTTGTGTCTAATTTGTACAAAGAGCATATCCATAGCCCAACAGAAGGATAATGATATCAAATAACACTGCGATTTAAGAAAGTACGAGCATAAGCGGGAGGCATCCCCTATTGGTGCTCATCTCAAGGTGTAGTTGAGACAGTACCAATGGAGTCAAGATCTGCTGAATATTGCTTTAGAAAACTACATTTGGATTTAAAGACATGTCACCTCACACCTAAACAAAGACCACAACAATCATTGGTGTTCTCAAACGAAATACTTGAGCGAAGGCTTAGCTTAACGCTACCTGTCTCACACATACTTGCCCGAATAAAGTGTTTGTGAGACAATGCAAGAGATATGCCGTACAAATACAGCAGTAATGTACGTGACAATCCAGTTGTAAATCACCCCAAAAACTTGAGAACCTAATGCATGTTCAACAGCGCCATACCAGGATCCCATCTTCGGCAGCAGTGGAAAATTTTTAAGCATGGGACGACGATTGCGTTAATACCACTGCCGATTCCTACAAGAAAATTGAAGCGCGTGATTCACACCTCCTGTCGGATCATGTGATCCAAATAGCAAAACTGCCTTTGAAATATGGGTGTGAAACTTTTGCAGGTGGTGTGTGGTCAAGGTCACTTATCAAGAAGAAAACTTAAAATATGTAATTGGCGGTCATCCCCTGTTTAATAACTATTTCTAAAAAACACATCTTCATCCCATCTCCCACAAGCATAGAATGCCACTTTTTTTATTCTTTTATTATATTACAGTTAAACCTGCCAAATACATATGCCCCCAGTTCGATCAAGTCAAAACACTTCCGTGTCACTGCGTAAATTCCCGAAAAGAAAATGAAACTTATATGAGAATCAAAAAATAACCGTTCCCAAGGTAACATGGGATGTAACTGCCATTTATTATTGCCCTTCGCAAGCGCTGAACATTCAAATCAACAGAATGCCCCTCCAATGATTGACAAGGATTAAACCTTGCATGTCATTTTTTCCATGGTAACAAGCATGGACTAACCCAAGCCTGCATTCCAATCTGTTGGAGCTCGGTCCGAACCACCGTCCCCCCGCCACAAGGTAGGGGACTATAGAACACAGATTGGTTTGGTCAGGATTGCATCTGATGAGTCCCCACTCTATACCCATTGGTAAAATTAAGGATTTTGCTTCAATAACCCATTTTTCAATTTTTGGTGGCTCGCATTTAACATGTTTTGGGCAGTTTCAGAAAAATGGACCCGTGTCTACGGTTTTCTCAGAAAAATATGACTCAGTCTAGGATTTCTCATGAAAAAATGACGAAAGAGTTTCCATATGGCCCTCCTTCGAACTGCAAGCCTTGATGGAACAAACCAGCAGGAAAGGTTTCAGAATTGGGCAGGGAGGGGGACATAAGAACTCTGCCAAATTACCCCCTGGAGCGGTCATCCACTGGATACCTTTAACATATGAGGACAGAAACCACATAGTTGTTCACATGCATGAGCAGTTCTAGAGTCTAGTCATGTTTCCAATTATTCTCTCACAGAACAAAATTTTGTTGCTGAGCATAGGTTTCATAAATAAAGTTGTACCATTGCAAAAGCTCAGCTATAAAAAGGTGTGTGCTAAAAAGAATGAACAAAGGAAAGAGGCTAAACACACCCTGTTTTGACAAAACAAAGCAGCAGAGAACACCTCCAAGCCCCTTGACAGCTGTGGGATTATCTGTACAGATCAGCATCATGTGGATAGACCTTGTTGCAAAACATGGGAAGGAAAAAAGCTAGAGGAAGCTTTGATCTTGCAGGTTAAGACCTGGAAGACAGCAGGTGGTGTTCGTAAAGATTATTCTATCTTACTAGGGTAAACAACTTGCTGTCCACGAATTAGAAACATAATGCACCTGGTTTGATTCATGTACAGAATGGAAATGCAGAAAACCACATCTAATATATGCCCCTACTGCCTCCTTCGATGCAACTCGACAAGTGGCTTCTTAAGATGGATGCAGCTCAGAATCATCACAATGAATCACCGAGAGCTTAGTGATTGTTGAAGAGCTTCTCAAGAACGATAATTCACTTGGAGACAGGACGGATCTGAACCCAGATTCCGAGTGACGCATTTGCTTCGTACGTGTTTGAAAACAACTACGTCTGTACAACGTAGGTTCTTACATTCAACGTGAAGTATTGCCAACCTCTTGCATGGATAACTGTGAGAGAACGCCATCACCTCTTTTAACATCCCCCCCCCCCGGTTATTGGTTAGATATGTGGACGATACTATGGTCATCATTGACAGGTCTCAGGTTGACAATTTCACCTACATTTTGAACTCCATTCTTAAAAATCCATTAAGTTCACTGTTGAAGCGCGGAGATAACACAAAAACAAAACCATTGCCATTTTGGACACTTAAAAACACAAACCATAATGCTCACTCTCCTGTAGTGTGTACTGCAAAGTAACCACACAGATCAGTATTTTGACTTTTGCCATTCATCATCTCCTTAACATAAGTTGGGTTTATCAGAACATTAACCCAACGTGCCAGGACTGCGTCGGACTCTGTTGCTTTGGATGGAAGCAGAATCATGCCAAAAAATCTGTCCATATGTGGGTAATACTTGAGGGGGCGGGAGCTTCCCCCAGTAAGAAACTGAGTGATAAACCTCAAGATGGGCTGAGCATCTACCCAAGGGCCACATCACCTCCCCTACATCCAAGGTGGTCTCTGAAGTTGTCACAGAAAAATACGCAAGCTGGTGTCACAGTTCATGTCTGGTCCGACCAATACCATTTGGAGCCTTCTAGTTTCTCCTCAGTTGTTGGATCGCACAAGGACATTTACAAACAACATCAAATGTTTGGGATTGCCCCTCGCACTATTATGTGAGACTGAAAGCCCTTCTGAGTGATGTGAAGTTGTGGTCTTAATTTGTACAAAGAGCATATCCATAGGCCACAAACAGATTATAATGAATCAAATAACACTGCGATTTAAGAAAGTACGAGCATAAGTGGGAGGCATCCCCATTGGTGCTCATCTCAAGGATGGGATTGAGACAGTACCAATGTAGTCAAGATCTGCTGAAATTGCTTTAGAAGCTACATTTGGATTTAAAGAAAAATGTCACTCCCAAACTAAATAGAGATCCCCACAATGCATTGTGTTCTCAACGAAATACTTTAAGCTGAAGCTTAGCTACGCATCACCTTCTCACACATACTTGCACAGAATAGAGTTTTTGTAGAAAGGCAAAAGATATGCCAGTACAAATACCGCAGTAATGTACGTGACAAAGCCAGTTGTATCAGCCAAAAACTTGAACATAATGCATGTGGCAGACACCTAAGCAAGAATCCCAAGCTTCTGCAGCAGTGAAATGCATGTGATGGACATTTTTAAGCATGGACAGACATTGCGTTACCACCTGCCCGCTTCCTACAAAAATTGAATCGCGTGATTCAGCACCTCCTGTCGGATCACGTTATCAATAAAACTGATTGAAATATGGTGTGAAACTTGTGCAGGTGGTGTGGTGGTCAAGTTCACTTGAATCAAAAAAAACTTAATATGTAATTGGGTCAATTCCCTTTGTTAATAACTATTTCTAAAAAAACACATTTATAAAAAATTAAAAAAAAAAAAAAAAAAAAAAAAATTTTTTATTCTTTTTAATTATACTTACAGGTTAACCTGCAATACATAATGCCGCCAGTTCGATCAAGGTCAAAACACTTCTGTGCACTGCGTAAAGTCCGAAAAGAAAATGAAAACATGATATGGAGAATAGAAAAAATAAACCGTTCCCAAGGTAACATGGGAGTACCTGCCATTTAATTGCCCTTCTCAAGCTGCTGAAACATATCAATCAACAGAATGCCCTCCAAGGATTGACAAGGATGAAACCTTGCAGGTCATTTTTTCCATGGTAACAAAGCATGGACTAACCAAAGCATGCATTCCAGATCTGTTGGAGCTCGTCAGAACCACCTCCCCGCCACAAGGTAGGGGACTATAGAACACAGATTGGGTTTGGTCAGGAATGTGCATCTGATGAGTCCCACTCCTATACCCATTTGGTAGAAATTAAGGATTTTGCTTCAAATACCCATTTTTCAAATTTTGTGGGCTCGCATTTTAACAATGTTTTGAGGCAGTTTTCAGAAAAATGGGACCCGTGTCTAAGGGTTTCTCAGGAAAATATGACTCATGTCTAGGGATTTCTCATGAAAAAATGACGAAAGAGTTCCATATGGCCCTCCCTTCGAATTCTGCAGCCTTGATGGAATCAACCACAGGATAAGGTTTCAGAATTTGCAGGGAGGGGGACATAAGGAACTCTTGCCAAATGACCCACTGGAGCAGTATCCCTGTATACCTTTAACATATGAGGACAGAACAACATAAGTCGTTCACAATGCATGAGCAGTTCTAGAGTCTAGTCATGTTTCCATTATTTCTCCTACACAGACAAAAATTTTGTTGATGAAGCATAGGGTTTCATAAATAAAGTTGTACCATTGCAAAAGCTCAGCTATAAAAAGGTGTGTGCTAAAAGAATGAAACAAAGAAAAGAGGCTAAACAGCAACTGTTGACAAAACAAGCAGCAGAGAACACCTCCAAAGCCCTTGACATCTGTGGGATTATCTGTACAGATCAGCATCATGTGGATAGACTTGTTGCAGAAATGGAAGGAAAAAAGCTAGAGGAAGCTTTGATCTTGCAGATTAAGCACTGGAAGACAGCAAGGTGGTGTTCGTAAAGATTTATTCTATCTTACTAGGGTAAACAACTTGCTGTCCAAGAATTAGAAACAACAATAATGCAACCTGGTTTGATTCATGTACAGAATGGAAATGCAGAAAAACCACATCTACATTATATGCCTACTGCCTCCTTCGATGCAACTCGACAAGTGGCTCTTAATAGATGGATGCAAGCTAAGGATCATATGGGATATGGGATCTGTTATATTGGCATGTTTTTGAGGAATCAAAGTGATTAAGACCCTGAAATGTCAGTTATAACGCTGAGGCGGAACTTATGTGTGAAACAGAAGTAAATTATCACACCCTTATCTCCCAACCAACTGATTTAACTATCCTGTCCCCAAGCAATAATTGCTAAGAACTTTGCAGAAAAACAAATACATAATGAACTCTAGCTTTTTAAAAATAACTGGCCAAATAATCTTGTTGGCTGTTCTTTGATGGGGGCCCCTGTAATGATGGAAGGTGCACCCACAGATATTAGAAATGGCAATCAGATCTATTCAAATCGGCCCCTGAAACTGATGATAAGATGTTTTGCAAGAATCAAACCTTGTACGAATTATGAAGTGTAAAAACTGGGATAATTTGTAGAGGATAGTAAAGGTCTTAAAAAATTACTGTAAAGAGACCTGTCAATGTTGGCACAAGGATGGCATATCACAGGGTACTATCAGCAGCAAATGTGAAGGACTGGCATTCTTCTAGAACCTAATTCAGTTCCGATTGTGTGGCAGGTTGCCGGGGTCCGTGGTTAAATCAAGCAGCATAATGTTTTTGCAAGGAACAGAGATTCTGTACCGCATGCGCAGTCACATCCCTCCTTCAACTTCGATGCTGCAAGTACAGAAACATTTTGCTGACAGGACCAACAAATTGTGGAAAGACATTCAACCTCTAACCTTTGAAACCTACGTGCGTGAAAATTGCCGAATTTACTTTCAAGAAGGCTGCAGAGAAAATCCAAGATGGTGGTCAACTCTTCTGGTGATTTTTCCATGGAATGACCCAACTATAAAATACTTCATTAGGCGACGAAAAAAGAAACCCCTGTTTTACGGGCGAGCGGACCTTTCGAGTAGGGTCGGTCGGTCGGTCGAATTTTTTCTTTTATTTTTTTTTCTTTTCTGTAGGTCAAAATTGGCCTAAAATAGCCCCAAAATCTGTAAAATCAAGAGAAAAAAATGAAAAATTTTTACAAACAAATTTTCTTTAAAATATTTGCCAAAATTGATAAATTTGAGCTAAAAACAGGCTGATTTTACATGATTTTTGGAAAAACTAAAAAAAAAATTCTGCAAAACTGAAAAATCAGGGTCGGTCGGGCCCGTAAAACAGGGTTTTTTTATTTTCGTCGCCTTATAGAATTTGGCAAGGAAGTTGTTTATCGGTTTGTAAAATTGGTCTGGTATATTTTCATACCCATGAAAAACAAAAGCCTTGACCATGTCCCACTAGAGGTAAGAATTGAATTGTAATAGAGTTAACAGGTATGTGATGTGCATGTTCCCTTTCAAAGGACTTTTTTGTACCCACAATGTATTGTGTGCACATCAGCATGGCGGGACACAAATTAAATACATGTCACATTGTATGGTAAATAACTTCGAAGTTTATTGACCGATTCATTTCTCGGGTGCAACTACAAATGTATAACACTGGCGACGAGTGTCGGGAACTTTTCTTGGATAGAAACAGTACGTGAAATCCAGAATATTGCACAGAAATGGCCAGAAGTTTCGGAACGTTCAAGCAGATGGAGGAAAACTTTGAATGTTACATCGAGTGCTTGGAATTGTACTTTATCGCTCGCGATGTGTCCAGATCTAAAAAAAGGCTAGCACGTTAATCAGTGAAATAGGGTCGGAAACCTATAAAATTTTGAAAAGCCTAATTCCACCACCTAGTAAGCCACTTTGGGAGTTTCTGTAACCTGACCTTTTTTGTATTATTTTGACCAGGGCAACATGTCAACCAGGACAACCAAGCCAGTCAAATGACAGAGGGCAACAAAGAAGATGAAAGCAATGCCTTTCCAGAGATTTAAGATTATCTTGCACAGTTCAATGGAATCTACTGGAAGAAATTTTTCAAAGGGCTTTTGAAATTTGACGTCCCCATTGCCAAATTAATGCAGTACATCAAGCAGGGTTCAGCTTTATCACTAACATCTGAATGAAATCACTTGGTGAGAAATCTGCTTAATGACATAAAAACCAAGAATTGGATGCATATATGCAGCCCCACTAGTAATGCTTTAGAATGGAACCAGACCACAAGAGGTTCTGTCGACATCTGAATATATGCCACTTTTTCTGCAGTTACTTGTAGAAGACACAACTAAAACAAATCTCTGAAGAATGTTCAGAAAGGGGATGCATGTTGCCAACAATACAATTGACCTTGATGATCTGAGCAATTTGCAGCCAGGAAGCTACGTAAATGACAAGGCAAGATGCCAATTAAGACACATCTGGGGGTTTTGCCAAGAGGGATCTTATAAAAAGTTGAATATATTGGCGTCAGGAATGTCTTCCGAGTTTTGTTTGAATCTACTATAGACCATTATTACCACAGTGCACAAAACAATGTCAGAGTGACATTCAGGGCTCCAAATTAGGCTAAAATCCCAGATTCTATTCTTAGAAAGATTCTACTGGGTAGATCTGTGAGAATCAACAAATGTCAATGAATGCACAAGATATTAATGATTTGCCGCAACTTTCCCAAGCAGATTCCTGTCCCCTGCTGCTGAATTGGGAATGAATCACAAGATGTAAACATGACTAAAGATGACTTTTTGGTGGGTCTGAACGGGCTATCAGAATGCATTAATTTTGCTTTCAACTAAATATTTCTTTTTGCTGTAGTGCCTATCATAGAAAAGGTTATATATTTTTAAAAAACAGTTCGAAGGATTCCAGACATGATTTTTTTAAAAATATAATTACGAGCAGGGCAAGTGAAGTGAGATAATGAAAGTCAATCACCAGGGTTGTTACCAGCCTAAATTTAGCGCTGGCTAAATTTGACAAGAATGAGTGAATTAGTGAATCAAGTAGTATTTTGTAGCTGTTTTGTGGTCAATTTGGCAATTCTCTTGAATGCCAGTTAATTTGCAGAGTGCTGACAACCGGTGCTGACCAGCTTAATGACAATGCTAGACTATGGGGCATGTCCTTCTATACTGTTGTTTTGTGGTCCCCATCGAGGGGCTGGGGGAAACCAAGTGTAAATTCATAATAAATAATTTAAATCGTATAACCGTCTGTTGCTGCCTTGCAAATAAACCTGGCACATTTTCTGGAAATGAATAAAACGTCAGTTTAAATTATTTTCCCCAATAGATGACCAATAGATGCACTAGACTTAAGCAAACAATGGAGCTAAAGATATTCAATTACCGGCTCGGTATTGCGGTTGTAGAAAAACAATTCAGAATCCCTTTATCTGGGAGGCAGAGACATTGTTATTGTCTTCCGGTGAAAAGAATCGGGTGTTACCACCTCTCCTATTTTAGACGAAGTCTTTTTTAATGACGTAAGCGCAAAATATTTATCCTCATTCGCAAATAAATAAATCTTGAGCTTCTATAGTGCGTGTTCGATGAACTTTGTCCATGTTTTTTTCCTTTCATCATTTATTCGAAAAGGAAGACAGACAAACAAAACATCATGCCAGAATGTTGCTGGGCAAGCTTTGACCTAACAACTTTGTGCAGAATTAAAATCCGTAACTTATTGCTTAACTTCATTTGGATTCAATTTACCGCGCTTTCAGAAGAAAATAGAGTACAAAACCTTATCATAAGTAAACTGGTTAGTTATTCTGAAAGAGGACGGGTATTTTGTTACTCAACACGAATCGTGGAGGTGATAACACCTGGCTATAACAATGGCTCCGCATACCGGGCCCATTGTAATATCATTAGTTAATGGTTTGCTGAAGTCTATACATATCCATTGGTCACTGATATTATGAAAGAAATTGATGAGATATTTCATTCATTAAGAAAATGTGCAAGTTTTATTGGGGCAACAGACGGTTATGTTCATGTTAATAATTTATCAATAAGTTTACACCGGGTTTTGTCTTATCCCTTGAAGGGACTACAGAATTTGTTATACAGCTTGTTATTTGGTGTTCGCCCCATAGTCTATGCGTCAATCAACAGAGTTTGATGGAAAAAAAAATTGTTTGACTTGAGGCAAGTGTATGTTGAAAAAGAACCGCTTATAAAAATCTTGCAAGGAATAGAAATGAATCGTTCTTGCAGACTTTATCCAGCTCTTGCATTTCAGAGCAGCAGCTCCAAACATGTGGCAAATAAAGGTCATTTGTTTGCATGTTATTATTATTTGTTGTTATTTACAGATATTACCTTGGATGAAGGAGACATGCAGTACAAAGGAATAAAGGAAGGGATGATGGTTGGGCTCTATGTTGAGGACTACTGGCCACAACTATGCCCACAAATAGCTTGTGTAGAAGACCCACCATTTATGTGTCGTCTTGGCACACCGCGCCGGCCATTGTTGAATCTTTGCAAACCTTGGCAAATCTTTCACTGCGCTAGGGAGTAATCAACCACGTCATAATCGGCTAATCGTGGGAAACTCCACGTACACACAGTGTCAGGTAGCGTTGATTCGGATTTTTTGTATATTGCGGTACACTGGAGATTGCGCAAAATACTTGGCCTATCATAACGATTTACACACCAAAATATTCCTAACGAAATTGTCGAGGTAGCTGACTAGTTTATATGTTTATTTTTGGAAAAGACGAAAAACATGAAAATACGATCCATACAAGCATTTTTCTACCTTAAAAGCTCTTATCAGCTGGCTCAATTCTCGATTGCTGTCAAGTCATGCCACACGTCAGGCTTACAAAAAAACTAGTGAGCTAAGGGGTCTTTTTGTCAGGAACCCGTTTCTAACATCAGATTGACCACCCGATCGGTGATTTCGCGAGATCGAGGTACGCAAAACCATTGTGTAATTCCTTGTGCAGCTAATCGCAGAGCTTAAAACACAGAGTTGGCTGCTAGGGAGTCCCATGACATAGCGCATTGTCTAAGAATAGCCGGCCAATTAGCGATGCGGATATGGAATAGGTGGCGCTGTGTCCCAGCACTAGAGATGCTATGGGAGCGTAAATGGTGTGAAGATGTTAGCTTAGATGAGGAGATAATGACAGCACACTGGTACTCAGCATCTTGGACAGGCCCCTGCAAGGAAAGATACTCTGGTGTTGGTGCAAACAGAAACTGGAAGATTACCGAAGTTCTGGATATTCATTGCTGTGTCTTATGGCAATTTAAATTGACCAGCGAAAGAAAATCCTTGCCAGAAAATTACAGCAAAGAAACTGAAATCCAGCTTAAGTGCTTTAGAATTAGAAGTTAATTAATTATTTACACTTATGGTACTCAGACTGCTGTTACTGAATGGGGAGGGGAGGGGTTCATGGGATACAATCATAGCAATAGCTGATGCTGCAATTCTCAAATGCTGCCAACGACGGGGGCTGGGTGGGATGTCCAGATCTGACAGTAGTGCAGGTAAATAGATGGTAGTGGCTACATACAAAACATTAAAAGGGTAGATAGCATTACAAATTTTTCTGCATATTACAAGGTTTGCATTATTACAAATGTTTTGCATATATGATATTTTCATGTAGTGATAGGTGATACTTAGCGCAAAAATTTCTGGCATGGTTTAAAAATTAAATGCAAGTACAAGCACGGTTAAGGTCCAAGTATTGTAAATGCAGAAGAAGTGATGATCAAATAATAATAAAAGCCATTGTTGTAACACATTTCAGGGTACTCTGATCAATCCATGCCAGTGAGTATAATGCAAATGATTCATATTGTAAATAACCACAAGTATCAATATTAAGTGATTCCAGGTAACCACTCGGGTGATTATTAATCAATAAAAAGATATTGCTTCTTATGGCACTGGTATAGTTATTGGTCAACTCAAAATCTGTAGCGGGAACAAACATTCTGTGACCAAATTTAATAACTCATTTGATGTGTTTGGTTTTTAAATGAAACCTTCTGTCGCCAAGACTCGTGATAAACATAAGTGTTGAAAATATTTGTAAAATCAACGGACAAAGTCTGGTTGTTTTATGTAATAATGTAATCTGTCATCAATTACTTTTCTTGAGGATCTCTAGTGAACTACAAACACAAAATAAAGGCATTAAGATGACAAAAAATCCTTCGAAAGGTGGCATTATTCAAATCAAGAAAGGGGGAATGAAGAACAGTAGATGAAAGAGCACTTATGAAACTTGCGGCCCAAAGAATGGAAAGTACACTTGGAAGGTGAGGATGGAAACACACAATGGACGGATTGTTTCAAGTGAACTAACTATGGACACCTCTTCTTCATGATGGTGTACGTAAATCCTTTAAAATTTCTTATAAAAGCAGGAAGCTTGAATACCGGGGCAAATTCAAAACCCGATCAGGGCGGCTCTTGTTTTCAGACCAAAATAATAATAGGGGATTGTGGCTGTATCAAATCCTTGGTGAATTTCAAGTATGCTAAATTCACCTACCTTTAATTCATTCATTGAACATTTAAGGTTAAAGTACAACCTTTTATACATGAAGCTGAAGGGCCAAATACATGGACAACTCATAATTACACTTAGTCAATGTAATTAAAACACTAGGTAGGAACCCTTATATTTCTTTCAGCGGTGCAACACATCTATAGGGGATTGATACTTCCACCAATTTTAAGGTTTTAAAACTGAAAAGGCACACCAGTCCGTCTTTCAAAAAATGTTCCTGGAAGCTGGGTGTGGGGACATGCTAATAACATCAAGAACTGTTGCAGCTCCGGGCATTTGCAAATAGTCGGTATAGGTTATAATTTATTGTTAGAAGAGAATTAAGGATAAAGACCAGCAATGAGGCCATTTTGACAATGTGGGGAAAAGCAGGGCAAGAGGCTTTGCAGTAAGGCCCAAATGTGAAGGATCGGCCATTCTTCGAGAAACCCTCAATTCTGATGTGTGGCCAGTTAAGTGTTCGTGGTTAAAATCATGCCTAAAGACATTCTTGCAAGAAACAATTTCCAAAGAGATCCTCCAACTGTGATGCATGGCAAGCATTTTGCTGACAAGACCAACAAACTTGGAAAGACATTTGACCTCTAACCTTTAAACCAAATCCATAAGACATTCCACAATCCAGCAACTACGACCTATGCATGGATTGTGCAGAGACTTCAAAAAAGGTACTTCCGTACAGTGGAATGAAAGATGAAAAGAATTCGTAGAAAGCATATTGGCTCTCTAAGTGCATAGCAGGTTAGAATGAGACGATTAAACGAGAAAACTTACCTGTTGAAGTTTAATCTTGATTTGATGAGAAAGGACGAGGAGAGATAAACGTGTGAGATACCGCTGACGCATGTGTAGTCATATTTTACAGCAATAATGAAGGCCTGATGCAGAACCCTAACATGAAGAGAAGAAAAATATGAGAACTTGCTGTTTCAAAAACTTGAGAAAGGGTGGAGCGGAGGGCCACGTTATCTCTCGCTCGTCCTCTCATACAATCAAGATTAAACTTCACACCAGGTAAGTTCTCGTTTAACCTTCTCATTTTATTTCGAAATCTCGCGAGAGATTACGTGAGATTTGAAAGCTTATCAGGCTTCATTATTAAACAGAAAGCCAAAACACACGTGAAATCAAACAGACTGTTTTTTAAACCTGTTTACAACTTCAAAAGGCATAATACCCTTCATTGTTAAGTGCAGTTTTCTTGGTTAATGTTTGAAACTAAATGGCAACCTTTTGGGTGTGTTAACACCTTCATAATATATTGTTATTCAAACGCTTATCAAAAGTCTTTAATGGAAAACATATTGCAAAACTAACATTCCAAATTTCAACCTGTTAAGCACTCGCTCCCACCCTTAATCACATCTTTCGGTAATAACAGTAATTTACAATATCAGCTGATACTAGTATGTTAAAGTCCAAATACAGTTAGATTCGATCACTTTTATTGAACTGCAATCTTTTAACATTGTCAAAATTCCATTATCAAATTGACTTGGGCTGGTTTACATGCAAGGTCTCAAAGGCTGACCCTTTGCGGGTGAAATAAAAACAAATAAACTATATAGTGGATGTTAGACATCCTTCATTATGTACAAAGCTGAGTTTACAGTTATGCTGAATGTGAGCATGTCCAGTATGCATGTTGATTCAAATGCTTTTGCAAGTGCCTTTTGATAATCCTCCATTCATGGCCAATCAAGTGGTTTATTTATAGTATTTTTGGAATGTTTTTTCATTTAGACCATCCCGCTGTTCTTAATGGATAAGCGATAACGGAACACCCAGTTTATCATGCAGCAGATGTCGCAGCAGCTTTTCTTAAAGTGGAGTGTGGCTTTTGAAGCGTGTGCCAGTACCCCGCGTCCTGCATGACTAAGTTGATCCATCTCGAAATACTATCCTTGGTCACGGTCTGTGGGGTTTCTTGAAACTTATAAACAACTGGGTTTGCCTGTCCCCGCAGGTCTCTTGTTCGGTTAATGTTAATGCTGTAAATGTAAACACAGCACAAACGACCTATCTTACAGGTAGAGGCTTCAGTTTTACTGTTAGTCCCAGTTTTCCTGGACGAGATTGTGTAATCAACCCCTTACCCAATGGGAAAGCTTATTAAGCAGTTTTAGCAATCTTTTAGCAGTAGAACAATATAAGGCTTAAATAGCCTCCCATAAGCAGTGTAGAGCTATCATTACCAATACTGCTTATTCTAAGCAGTATTTAGGCCAGCTCATAGCAGTAAAGTGATGCTCAGCATATTTTAGCAGTAGGAAAAAGGAAAAATCAAACTAGCAGTAAAGTTTGGACTCCAATAGCGGGTAGTGATGACTAAAGTAGTAAGAAAAACATCAAAAATAGCAGTAAAATTTAAAGCATTAGCAGTAGGCCTGCTTAGCAGTAATACCACCAAGCAGTATAGCCCTGTGCATGTGCTAGCAGTTTATAGTATAGTGATGCATGCATGGTCTAAATATCATTACAAGCAGTATGTGCTTTACATGTATAGTCAAAGTTATTAATATTTCAATGCGTAATAGTAAAAGACCTGTACTGGGGGTTGGTGGAAGCCCCCCAAAATTTAAATTTTTGGTTTTTAAAAAGATCCACTTGGCCAAATTGCTCTCCCCTTAGTTGGGGGGGGGGGGGTGCTATATGGGGAAGTTCCCTTTTGAAAAAAAAATATTCAATTGTTCCTATTTTATGCATTGTCCACATGAAAATTAATACACAAGCACTACCTTATATACAGAAACGTGTAATAATCCTCATAGTCAGTATCTAAAAATCAAACTTTTGAATTGGCTGCTGGAGTCGGAATGAGAGTATAAGGTTATTCCAGAGGGTCTATAATCAATTCACACAAACCAGAGTTTTGGAATTCTTCTTGATTAGAAAACAATAAGAGTAAATATGATTGCCTGCAATGAGTAGTAATAGAGATAGTCTGGAGCCATGACAGTTTAAGAATGAAGTATTCCAGCTTATTCCCTAGAAGAAATGTTTTGTGACCCAATTTGTATCAAAGTATCATACTAGCTTAGTATTTCACATTATTATGTGTGTAAATCTATCACTTATGCTATCAAATTGGTGTGTCAAATCTACATTCTAATTTTTCACATTATCCTATAATGGGTCAAAATCTATGTCAAAATGCACTAGAAGTTTTTAAAAACTTTTTGTAATGGCTTGTTCAAATCTAGAGGCCTATCAAATTGAACTTGGTATTTTGCACCTAAAATACGTGTCAATTTTCATATTTGCTGATTTGTTCGTGGAGATATTTGCGCACTGCAGTGTATGATGATTTAAAACAAGGACAAAATGATTGCTACACACTGATAAATTTTACCAGATTAGCTAATTTTCATTAAGGTACTGCATTGCCATTAGGCCACTAATTTATTTACAATGATTGTACCAAAATATTTTTATTGTTTATATATTACAATTGGATTTTTTTTCAACTATTTATTACTATTTTTGTCCATCACCAAAATGCAGTTACAATATAACATGAGGATGTAGTACAATGAGCAAAATGAACATTTGCGAAAAAAGATTTATATAAACAACTTATAAGTGAAGTTGGAAGTAATTTATTGAGTGAAATGAAAGTGGATCATTATGAGTATGAATCATAGATATAGAAGAGTAATACTGAAGAGTAAAGTAATACACATTATATCATAATAGAGGTAGTATCTCTTATTTTTTTAATTCACTGGCAATTTTTTTACACATCACAACCACTAAAAATAAACAAGTTTATCAATAGGGAGATATTTTCCATGTAAGCATTTGAACTGTTAGTCTATGTTGTTGAATATATCAATGTTAATACAATGTTATTTCATCCAACGCCAATCATATTGGCAAGTAAATTAGGGTTATATCATTGAAAAAAGCTCATATTTGGCTGTAGATAATAACATACCTATAGATACCATAGGCTGCCTTTCAAAAGATAATAATCAGTGGCCGTCCAGATCACTTCAAGGGGGAGGGGTGTTGCCAGTAAAACTGTCCACTTGGCGAATAATTTCCAATTTTGGGTGGGGGAAGGGGTCAATATCATTATAAAATTGTTCCGTGTTAAGTTATAATGCATAAATTGCAGGCGAACGTAAATATTCAAAATCAGTAACAAATATTTTATTAAGTAGTGTTTATAGGTATTTACCTATTAAGGTCCAAAATTTTGACAAAACACAATTCTGTAAAGGGTAGTGTCCCCCCCCCCCAACAAATACACCACACACCCATAAGATTCTGGGAATGGCCTTTGTCAATTGAACTACAAGTATTAACTTTAAGACAATCTTCTTATAAGCTTGTTTGCAAAAATTCAATAAAGGTGAAACTACACTTGTCAATTAAATAAAAAACAAAGAAAACAAAGTTCTTCATTACAGAATTATTTTTAAAATCTTGATGTTTAATCATATGTACATCAAGTGCTAGTAATATTCTGTTATAAATGCACTCTTGCCCCCACACTAGTCTACACACACGGCCATCCCTTGTAATTTGAAACCGCAACCTTCAAACTCTCAGTAATAACTGTTCCCGTAACCCTGTGCCACACTGCATGGTACATCAAGCTGCAGGTCACAACAATTTCCATTGAAAGTACTTGGTTGACAGGGAAACTTTATTAAGATGGGAACATGAAATCTCATCTAGATGGAGTTAATTCTAGGTACAGTTACAGGACGGGATATGGTGTGGGGTCTTATCTTTCAACAATGGCAGCAGTGCAAAAGAAACAATGAAAGCTGGCAGCTTCAAATTCGCACTCAGCTGCATGTGGGACATGCTATTCCTACATGTACTTGAATCAAGGATACAGCAGTAAGTTTTGGGATCCATGCCATCATGCCATCAGATCTTATGGCATGTTGCTCCTGAATGAACATTAATTGTAACGCCATGTTAAAATTGTTGCTGATCATGACATGTCATCATGTGCACACCAGTGCGTTGTGTATATAGTACAATGGATTGTAGCTGGGAAAGAAATATTTCTTTGAAGCTTTTTATAACTTTATCTTCATATGCAGGCCAAGCTTGACGGTACTGGATAACAAGTGACCTGATTTGGAGGGGGATTGCCTACATGGTGTACCATGCACAAAAAAAAAATGGCCACGCTTTTCCCCGCTTGTATCATTGGAATCCCTTGAAACTAAGTTAAAAATTTTAGGAAGCTTGCAAGGCATGAAAAACCTGACTATGTGCATCATCCTCAACCCTATTGTCAATAGAAGTGCTGTGTTTTTAACAATTCAATTCTATGGGGTCACAACTGGAATACGCCTGCGACTCGCAACTGCATGCTGTTAATCACTGCATGTGTTACATGCATATGGAGTCATGTGTACTATTCGAACGAAAAGTGCTTGAAAACTAACACCCCAATTATTACAACGTTGGGAGAGAGAATGTTGGCAGTGAAATCCTCTGCAAAAGTTACGGCATGGTCAATATTGGACAAATGGTCGGGTTTTTTCGGTTGGCTAAAATAAATTGTTTCGGGTACTTTGCGGGCAGATGGAAAATACGCATGGAGCGCGAGTTGTGAACCAACCTTTTCGCCAGAAGAACAGAAAGAGAGAAGAAGAAACAACAGCAAGAGATGCATGGTGAGCTTGAATATTTGTGTTACGGGCTGGCTTTTTGTTTGAGTACACAATAATTAATCTTTTCAGCCGTAACTTGGACGATAACAAAATGTTTTAAAGTAAGCTTAGCTTCTGCATAAAAATGTTGAACTTGACAGAAGTAAACAATTCCCTCTTCATCAATTATGACGAGGTTAGACATGTATTGTTCAAATTTCTAAGTCATCGATGGATATATGCATTTTATTTGATGGAAAATTGGAAAGCTATTTGGAGATGGCAGATCAAATGGAAAAATTACAAAAGTTGCTTAAAAAATGTGTGATTTCGTAATTCGTAAATATGTTCATACGTTTTTTCTAAATTGTCGCCCATGTCACCTGGTCACTAAGCGGCTACACTGGATGGGAGATATCTCCCTTTGGACTTACTCCCAAGCATTTTCAGTTATTGGTGCCATGCAGCCATTGGTCACGGTTTAGGCCAAAAAAAAAATGTTTGATTGTCATCATCCGACCCCGCCCCAATTTTGAAAATCAGGGAAAAGGTTTTTGTTCCTTTTAATGTTGCAAAAGAATACCGACCCTAATTTTGAAAAATCCTAACTTTTTATTTTAAAATTTAACTTCTAAATGAAATAAAAAAGATGTTTAAACATTTTTTAGCTGTTAGTTGGGTTTCCTTAATGTACACAGATGCATTTTTTAGAAGAATCAACTTGATTTTAGTGTTTGATTAACTTATTAATACAAATACAAACATTGTGTCAATACAGTTTGCTATTGACAAAACAAAAAAAAAAGAGTTTTTCCGATCCGATCCGACCCCCCAACTCTAAAAAAAGGGTTTGTTTTTTTCATCTTATGGACAATAACAATTTGTTTTTGGCCTTATGAAGGCTGGACAGGTGCATTAATTTTCATCTGCATATTTAGCAAATCACTTGATGAAAATACGAGTGGTATAGCTAGCATAGATTCAGCTCATAAAAAAACTTTATAGAATTTTTTCCTGTTATGAGAGTGAGCGTAAAATAAGACAAAAATCCATTGAAAGGATGAATAAAAATTATTAAACATGAAAGGGGGATGACCTGCTTTAGCTTTGATAGAAATTTCACCCCAAAATACAAAAGAGACACTGGCACATTCAAAAATAGTTGCACCCTCAAGATTTTTCAATAATCGACATTTTTACCATGGTTGCTAATAAAGCTTATATACAAAAGACGCACCCGAAAGGATTTTAAGATCCAAATCAGCTCTTTGGGGTAAACAGACGATTTTATAAAGTTTAACGTCGCCGGGCGCGATTAATTCTTTTGGCCAGCAGACGACGAAAAATGGCGTTTAACACAAGGGAGCACCACGCCGTATGCATGTTCCCACGCTATGCAATGGTCTATAAACCTTTCGTGGTTTTATATCAGTGCAAGACTGAGTGATAGACTGTGCGGATACGAGTCAAAAATATTCATGTAATCTATACCACATTTTTGGAATAAAGTTATGGAAAACGTAAAAGTTGGCCTACAAATTACCTGGCTGTCTTTATCCTCATATCAAAAATGTCCTATCTGTTTTTGGGTATGTTATGTTAGGTTGTTAACATATATCTCTTTCTTTAAATGGCCTAAACTGGCCTAATCATTTGAGAGCAATTGAAGAGAACTTTCCTATTTGTGGAAATGTGCCAGTGCCCCCGCTTTAAGTTGTTGCGAATATTAAACCCTGTTTTAAGATGGGAGGGTAGGTAATAAAAATGTGATTTTGTAATCCCCATTCATGAGTAATGTAAAATTAATATTGGTCGACTAAAATGGGGGCAAATTTTCACTTAAATAACCTCCAAACCAACATCCTTAGACTAGCTAAGATATCACAGGGGAAAATGAGAAACATTGCAGCTATGGAAATTTTGACCCATCGCTAAAATCTGGGGTTCTGGGGGATTAAAGTTATTTAGTGATCAGGACTGTGAACTTTAAAAGGTCATGGCCTAATCTATTAGGCTCGTCCCAAACCTCTGATTTTACCAGAACTGCACTCAACTATTTGAAGCCTTGAAGAACTTACATGTAATGTACTGTTTTTCTCATTTACCCGTGAAATTCTTAGTGGTGAGAAAGATATTTGGTTTGATCGGTTTGTTAGAGTAAAAACTGGACAGGACAAATATTAATTCACACAGTACGGTACGTACTATAAGAGGGTCACAAAATCAATTTTTAGCTCTCACAAAACACAGATTGAATATTGGTGCAAACCTTAAAAGATAGGGTCAGGGCATCCAATCAATGATTAAAACCTTAGATAATTTGCACAATCCCCTTTAAGTTTGGGAAACCTTATCAAAAATAATTTACAGCAATATGTATTTTTTGCATGACAAAATTTAAGGTCAACTTTTTAAGAGTGTAATAAATTTTCAATATATTGAGATATTTGCAGAGTTTACTACTTTGTGCAGGTAATTGGCTAGTAAAATGCATACATGTAAACTGAATGGCAATTAATTAACAAAACCTAAGTTGTCACAAAAAGAGTTATTTTAGTTTTTTGAATCCGAAAGAGAAAGCCCACTGGAAAACATCACTTGAAATAGTGCCATTGTAACAAATAAGATGAATTTCATTTTGGATGTGACAAAACAGGACAGAATTATTTGGCCGTTTCCAGTGCCGCCGTTGTTGAATGTGACATTGCCGGGGTGGGGCGGTCCCGATTTTTAAAATTTCAAAATTTGTGTTATTTTTGCAGAAGTTGGTGGGAGGGGGTGGGCATGGGGTTATGGGGGTACCCGTGCTCGTTTCAGGTGTTCTGAAAGTGATCCTAACAGTACCAATTTTCAATGAAAAGTACCCGAACAGCCAATGGTAGTGAAATTCATACCTCTTGCGAGGACCTGTTCTAAAAAAACAAGGACACTCCAGGCCTGAATAAATGTTCGTATGTTTCTATTGGTTTAGGTTAATTTGTTCTATATTTATATGACAATCTCACCTGGGATGTCCTATGGCGGGTTAGAAATAAGATTGTTGAATTGATTAGTTCCACATGGATGCCATCTAGTCTCTCTTGGGAATAAAAAATTTACTCATTGGGGATATAATTTATTTTACATATTGGAATATAAATTAATCTGTTGAAAAAAATTGGACTATCATTATGTGAAAACAAATGGCAGTATTTGAAATTTTAAAAACTGCATTAAAATTCAGAGGTTTAGGTGTTAAAACTTCCAGCCATGTTATTGTGTATTAAACCTGCCATCCTCCCAAATCAGAAATCTCTTGCATTGGACGTGTACTGCATGACACTGTTAAAAACTGTGGTCAAACTTTTGAGCAACTTTGTTTTTTTAAAGGTGCAACGAGACGATTTCAAGTCATCCACATTTTCTGTGATAGTGTGATTTCCATATAGATTAGCCACATAATATATCCCTACCTTGTATTTGGTCACAGAAAAACTTAACCTGAAAACAAATGGTGATTTGTATATATGCAATATTTCAATAGAGCATAGGCTAACTAAATTTTGTATTTGCTCCTATACGAAATTAGAAATTTTGCATTTTGTACAAAGAAGAAACAGTTAGTTCTCAGCTTAATACTTACAGAGGGGATATTTTTGATATAAAGCGTTACTTGTACCACCAGGGCTCAAAATCAGAAGAATTTTCTCCACATTTTTTAGGGGAAACCTGTATTTTTGAAATCTCTCGTTGCACCCTTTATTATATGAATCAGGAACAATACAACCATTGGGACTAAATTATAAAAAACTACAATCAAAAGTGTTTAAAAAATATGTTATGATGACCATGGTTAAGATTAAAGGTGGGTGACCCGAACATTGTATGAATTCATGTGTCCCCTCACATGGAAAGCATATCATTGAAAATTTTGAGTTAAATCAGTTTCCAGCATTTGAATATAAAAGCAAAAGTTTGTTTAAATTAGCCCATAGGAGAGGGTGTTAATAATTAGTTCGTTAATTATATTAAACGACATTCCTGGGCCTTAAAGTTCACTGGGGGTATTGAGAAAAATGTCCACTTCTCGTACCAAAATCACAATTTTCAGGGGGAAAGTAAAGTGTGGGATGAGGTTGTTGATCGGGGCACCCACCTTTAATCATTGATGTGTATGAAAATGTGCGTTTACATTTTTGAACTTAATTGCCAATGGGCGTGTTACAAATGTAATTACGAATTGTCTACTTATTTGGAAGATAGAACATTAATATAAAGACAAATCTTGTAATTGTACATGTATGGTATCCGTGTTGTAAAGAAAGTAAATACCCCCCTATATTTACAATGTTAAAAAAGTATGAACAAGATTCATAAAAAACTTTCAAAATTATTTACTTTTCTGTTTTGGTGGGCCGCCAGGCTATAGCTGGCAGGACCACTAGCAATCCGTTGTGCGTGTAGGATGTGCGTGTGTAGTGTGTGTCACCAAAATGTTAAGTTTTTTTGCAATTTTGACCCTCATTGAAAAGTTTAACTTCCAATTGGAACCAAACATGCTTGTCATAGGGGCACAATGGATCCATATTCTGTTGAGTGAGGGGTCAACGTCATGTTGAAAGGTCAAAGGTCATGTGAGGTCAAGTTGAAAATGGGCTTATTTCTTAAAATGTAAAATTGATTACATTGAAAAATTGAGGAAGTCAATTGAACCAAACTTGTCATAGGTGCACCATGCGATCCTCATGTTTGGATGAGTCAAAGGTCAAGTGCCAGGTCAAGTTATGGGGCGGCAAAACAGACTTATATGCTTTGAATAAGAGAGCGAGGAAAAAGACGAGGAGAACCGCGACATCGGACCACCCCAACCTGCGAACCGAAATTATGTTTAATCTGAAATTTGTTGTCGCCATATGTTAAAAAATATCGACAACCTCTTTGACCCACTCGTTGTCGACAAGCGCCCTCAACGTGGATTAGAACATTTTTCCCGCATGATGCAAACGTCGTTCAAAGTTGTTCGCGTGTGTGCAATAAGGATCCTCACACCATTGTTACCAATTATTTGTGCGTCCCAAAAGCTTGCCAACCTCATTTGAACGTTTTCCTTCTCGCTTCAGCTTCTATCAAAGCTCTCTTTCTGCCTAGTGGATTCCTTTCGACCCTTTTCCGAACAACGCGGCGAGCCATTTTTAATTAAAGGCTAGTTAATAAGGACTTATACACAATGATGCAAAATGAGATGGGGTTTTTACACCTAATATTTTCATATCTGAGGCCTGGTAAAAGCTTGATTTTAGTTAGTATAATCATTTAAAAAGTCCTAAAATCAATAGCATGGTGCAAAAAAACGTGCGCATCCCGTGCCATGGTTACCGGGCATTAAACTTGAAAGAAAACCAAAAAAGGCCATACTGTAGGCCATCATTTTCTGTGCTCCTGCTTAAAGTTTAAAATTGAGTTTAACATAATATTTAGCTGCACCACTTTAATATCAAGCAGAAATTTTCTGGCCCAAACTTAAATGACCGGAAAAAAAGATAGCAAAAATGTGAGTAATTAAAATGGCGAAAAATCGGAAAATGGACAATATTGGTGTTTTAGCGAGTTTAAGGTGGAACAAAAGTAAAATGCACATGATTTTCTAAGTATATTTTATTTGGAAGGTAATTTAACACTACTCCACAAATCTTACTTTCAACGTTTGGAAATGACAATAACATTCCAACGACTACCCTGAAAGTAACGATTTAAGGTCCGACAGTCATGAATAAGTTGAAAAGTTGGATATGAATGAAATTCAAAGGCAGTATTTCAACAACTAAGTGAGAACGATCCTAAACTTTTTCATTGTGTGTGGTATTGTGTGGTTGGTTATTATAAAACAGGATAAAATGAATTCAAAAACATGTTTCTATTTCCATAATAGGACCTCCAAAATGGCGAAAAATCCCATTCACTATTTACGGCCGGGGGGAAATACGTCAAAAGTGAGCATTTGCCATTGTCATATCATTAATAATAATGTGTAATATTCAGCTCCTTTTCAGTAATCAAGGTATATGTGTGGTGGTTTTTAGAATATAGTACAGAAACATAAATTCATACATTATTTGTGTTTCATAACAGACACCCTGTCTGAACTGGTTCAAAATCAATAATTCGCTGTTCAGCATCATACACGTCATTTTTGGCCAATTTTAGGGTCTAAACGAACAAATTGTAACTGTACCAAATTTGTTGCTCCATTTGTTTTAATTAACCCCCACATAAACACCTCCATTAAGAAAATGAGGGTAGGCTCTCCTGTGGTTTATAGAAGTTCGGTTGCTATAAACAGCCTCTAAAACGCTCATTTATTACGTAAAATGACGAACCTTAAGTTAGGCAGGTGGATTTTGGCCATTTTTAGGGTAGTCTATTTGGGGAAAACAAGAATGGCATTAAATTTTGTGTCTGTACTTTTTAAATAACAAACCACACAAATACTGTAGTACTGCAAAGGAGCCCCAATATCCCAATTGCAGTGATGATATTGACTTTGTCAAAAGCTCACTTTTGACGTAATTTCCAGACCCTACATTGACCACACTGATTGGGGCTATGTACGGGGGCCCGCCCTATTTGGAAATAGACAACGGATACAAATTCATTTTATTTTAAGTTATAAGCCCCATTCTCACAACACCTGCACATAGAAAAAGGGTTCCATATATCACTTTTAAAAATGATGCCCATTGTATTTCACTCATATCCCACTTTTCCACTTATTCATGAGTGTAGACCTAAATCGGTACTGTCAGGGTAGCGTGAAGGGTGATGGTCATTTCAAAAACATTTGAAATGAAGTAAGATTTGTTGGACGTATGTTACAAACTACACTTCCACATTAAAAAAAGATCCATATAGATCAGGTGCATGTACTTTTGTTCACTTAAACTGCCTTTAAAAAACACCAATATTGGACATTTTCCGATTTTTAGCCATTTTATCGACATTTTTGCTATTCTTTTTTCGTCCAGTTAAAAGTATGGGCCGAGAAAAATTTCTTGCTGATATAAAGTTGGCTGCATTAAAATTAGTTAACACTCAAGTTTTTAAACTTTAAAAGCAGGTAGCACAGAAATATGATGTCACAGTATGGACTTTTTGTTTTCTTTTAAGTTTAATGGCGGGGTAACCATGGCAACGGGAGCCAATTTTTGCAACATGTATAGATTTATAGGACCTTGATATAAATGATTATACTAGACTAAAATCAAGCATTACAGTCTCAGATATGAAATTTAGGATGTAAAAACCCCATCTTCTTATCATCATTGGTGTGAGAAAAAGTCCGTAATTAACGAAGCCGTTAATTAGCGAGCGTACGGAATAATTTTTTCTTTCGTTCTACTTGGAGACAGTTCATCAGTGAAGCTCAACGCACGTTTTAAGGAAAATATGGCTTTTATTTTTTGAAATACAAGTTATGGAAACCACTTGTCATTCATAGGACAGGCTTTGGTGCAAAATGACCCAATTTTCTGTGGTCCTAACTCCCAAGGGAAACAGAACAAAATGACTAAAATTAGATTTGTGCATAACTTGGGTACCCCTTGCAAATATCCAAAAAATAAAAAAATAAGCCGGGGGTGAGTAAAGGGCAACAAAATGTGCAAAAAATTGTTGAGTTGATGGAGGACCGTTGCATTGGTCATGTCAAAAAGAATCACAAAAAATGTTTCAAACATACTGTTCATTAGTGGATTTTGTCTTCTGTAAGGTCAAAAAGTAAAAATATTTGATTTGATTTGATTATTTTATTTATGTTTTGCCTTTTTTTAAAAATCTGAAAAATCCTTTGTGGGAATTTTGTCATATATGCCTACAAGTTAAAACATACATTGTACATGCATAGTTATGGGGACATCCCAATTCATCAACATTCAAGGAGTCATAAAAATTCAAGGTTAAAATTACTACAAATTCTATAAAAAAACGGGGCTCTCAAATGTTACTTCCCTCAAAAATATTTGCACTCTCTAATATTTTAAAAATTAAGGGTTAGGAACCAATAGAAGTCAATGACATTGACCTGTTTGTCATTTTTCTCCACAACCAAATACAGAAGAATCTATAATTTATAAAGTTGACATATTGGAGAGGTGTAACGCAATCATAATTAGTTTGTGCAGTGCATTGCAGTGCAAATTTTCATCGTTGAAGTTGAACATGAAAGGAAGACAACAGGTGACCAAAATGCAGAAGGGGTGCTTCATTCATGTACTCGTGTATGGGGTAATCATTTAGAACGAGCAGCTAAAGATATGATCTTGGCCTTTCCTGATATTGGCGTAAAATTCATAGGCCTTAGAATTCTAATTACTGCTTAACATATAAGCCATATCTGCTAACTGAACAGTATAGCTTAACAGAAGCCTTTACTTTAAAAATACTGCTTATTCAGTTATGCTTATTAAGGCCATATGAAGCCTTAATAACTGCTAACAAGCAGATGTGTAAATGCTAAAAGCCGTATAGTAAATAGGCTTAATCGAAGAAGTATTACTGCTATTAAGCAGTATACTGCTAGCATCAATAAGCAGTTATACTGTAGCATTTCAATAAGCAGTATACTGCTAGCATCAACAAGCAGTATATGTATTTCACAGCAGTTATACTGGTAGTGGTGTGCATAATGCTTACCAGAAAGCCTAAAAATAATGCTATTAAGCATTGAAGCTTAAGAACGCTAAAAGACAGACGGCATCTGCTAATAAGGCTTATATGTCGTAGGCTTGAAAACCTTATTTTACTGCTAGAAATACTGCTTAAGTGTGCTTAACATTAGGTAAGGGAAGTAGTGATATGAAATGTGCAGTTGCTGCACTGTGTAGTACAATACTATCAAGGCATAATTTATGTATAGTTTGGGATCTCTGGGCAACTGGATAAGGCAACCAGCATTACAGTTTTAATGTGAGCTGTTTGAGATTCAAGGTGTACGCAGGAGCGAGTTTACGCAAGTAGTTAAAAACCAATCTGCACATCCACAATAAAAGTACATAACGTGGGATGGCGAGGTCTCGGGTGTACACCTTTTAGGAACCGGTGTATGAGGGGTTGAGAACCAACGTAGTCTCCCTTTAGCTCAAACAAATTGATGAAAGGCACTGCGTGCTGCTACATTAGAGAATGTATGATAAACCCTTCTGTACTGCGATTGTCAAAAAAGTTATTACTTCAGTCGCATGGTCTGCCTTGATTTGTCTTTCTCCCCTAGAAGAAAAATTGAATCCACTGTTGATGTACACATAGTACTGGGGTTTTAGTGGAGTCTCTCCATGACGACAGTAAAATTCTGTTAGCTTCTGCTGGTTTCCGTGCTTTCAATGGATTTCCTGGACAATCTACAAGCAAGCAAAATAAGTTTGTTGTTTAGGGGGTGCCCGTCCCCTGAGATGGTGGTTGAGTTAGCAATGATTGCGTTCTAGCAGTATAATAGGGTCTGTGTGGTTAATGCCAAGCATTTGTGGAAACCATGATTGTGTGGGCCATTTGGGTACTATGAGGAGACACTCAGATTCATCTTGTATTATTTTGGAATACATTTCCCAATAATGCAAAAAAGGAGGGACGGAAAGCTATAGAAATTCACACTCCCCAGTCCAGCGATAGTGCGTCGACCGCTCCGCCCCCTGGTCAGGTTTCCAAGATACATTCTGGATGGAAGCTGAGCATGTTCTGGATGAAACAATCAATCGTAGGTTCAAATTCTGAATGCAAATTCTTCAATAATCTCTATCAAGCAGCCAGTTCGTGTCATCATCAAAGTTTCGTGATTTTTCTGTCTGCTGCTACATTTGCACTCCTGGAAGATGTGCGACAGATACCCAGATGCTTTCTATACACCATTCCCACAATTGCTTTAATAGCTAGCTCATTGCATTCCTGGGACTTAGACCCCCCCCATATGGGCAATATATGCGACTGCAGGTGTTAGATTATCGATTGACCAATTTGACATGTATATCATGCATATAGCGACAAAAAGCTTTCAGGGCAAAAACGCAGATATAGTTCAAATTAATTATCTGATTTCTGGCCAGCTATAAAACCAGCTTCATCAGCATTCCAACGGCAGCCCGATATGTGTTGTACCAGCAATTGCCCCCCACCTGAACGGAAGCATGGATGTGAGGTATATATATGGTTTGTTTCTACTAATACACGGTAGGCCGTGTCTAGCTGCTCAATCCACCACTGTAGCTACCTCCCCCCCCCTCCTTTGAAATTTTCATATATCTATCATAATGTCCAAGTTGCCTTTAAAGCTCTAATTGTATTCTTGCTCCAGGGAGCGGTGTAAAGCGGACCACATATTGTACAGCAGGTTAGAGCTGCAACAATTTACCAATTACATGGAAACATTTTGATGGTGTGTTATTTTCAGAGAGTAACATGTTACAAACCCTTTTAATATCCAGTTTCCGGCTTGGGTAGGACACGGTCATTTCTTGGAATTATTGAAACCCCAGTATTCAACTTTTTGTGTGGGTATAAAGACCGATTTTTTTTTTTCGGGATGGATGATTAACCCAAAACTTTCAAGAAATTTGGCAGTGTCCAGGGCAGCTTTTTCTGCTTGTCCTTGGTTTTCCCTTCAATAATGTGTCATCGATGTAGGATGGAATCACATGACAATTGCTAGTAGTTTTGAAGGGGGGGTTGGTGTTTAAGATTGGTAAAAATCGTGGTCAAGACACTCAAGAGCCATTGGTAATGCCTAATCATACAGTTTATGTTCCAAGTAAAATTTGAAGAATTTCTATCACACTCTGCAATTGGTACCGAGTAGTATGATCCCGGAGGTCGAGTGAGGCCATGAAGCAGTCTTGAGTAATGAGGTTCTAGCTGTTTCAAAGGTATACATTTAAAAGTGGCTAATTTACAATATGTTCATTTAATTCAGAAAGATTTAATAATATCTGCGATGTGCCACACTTTCTTTTCCCTAGTAATCATTGGAAAGAAAAGAAATCGGCCGGTTTCAGTTTATGAAAGTGCAAGACCTCATTTTGTCTAGCAGTTTGGTAATCTCTTCATTTACTGCCAATTGGTTATCCATATTAATTTATATGGAAAAGGGGTATCTATTTGGGTTGGTGTTAGGCATTGTTTAAATTTAAACCATATCCTGTAAATGGCCTCTAGTATTGAAGAGTCTGATGTTATTTTTCCCCATTATGCTAAAATACCTCAATCGACCTCCAAACAACTGGTATATGTACACACCTATCTTCAGGCAATTCATGTATTTTACACGTGGATAAATAAAAATTTTCAGACTCACCTACCTTTTGCTGTTATTTCTTTGGTTCTTTGGTGAGTTGTTGTTTCCCCTTTGATTTTGGTTTGGTTTGGTCATTGGGGGTTGCATCTTGTTGGGTTGGAACTTTCTGGGCTGATTTGTCCATAAAAAGAGCTCTTGTCCAGTTCCTGCGGGCCGCTGCTGCAGCTTGGAAACTCTGTCGAGAGCACTGTTGCCTCTCTTCTGGTAGGGGGGAATCTTGCCACCACCCCTGTGGCTAGACCTTGTAACTCCATGTGGCATTTGGCCTCCTCTTGCAGGGGCCTCACTGCTTACCAAGATCATTTCAAAACAGCAGCGAGCATACTTCCCTACTGACGTGGTTTATCTTTCATGCCCTTGTCATATGTAGGCGGCTCTTACATGGTGGGAAACTTGGGTTCATTATCTGGCTTCAACATTTCTCTGAGCAAGCAGTTTTAATCACAAAGGTAGCATTTGATACAAGCATGAACCCATCAATGGCATCTTGGTCCAGTTTGTAGTTTTTCTCAGTTGGATAAGGCAATACCAAGCTTTTAACAAAGGGTTTTAAACCCTCTGGAGAGTTTCAAGTCACGGGTTCGCGAATAGTAGGGAATATTATTACAAATATGTGGATTTTAACAACATTCGGTATTGTAGGGGATTCACAGTTGCTGCTTGGGCAGTGTGTCTTTCATTGCTTCCTTAAGCTTAGCTTCTTCAAGTTTGTAGGCTGTGGCAATGTAACCTTTAGCATGATTCTTGGATTGGTACCACTTCCTCAGTTTCACGCGGAATTGTGGAAGCAAATCCAAGATCTACTGGGTCTTCTAATTTAGACTGGACATGTTGCAACTTGTGGAAGGGTTGCTATTCACATTTTGTACCAGTCTGCCTTAGGGAAGTGTTTCCATCTCAGAGTCAATGATTGGGTGGTAAATCATTCACTGATGGATTTTCATCTTGTGATAGGGTATCTGCCATGTCTATGCCTCCACTTTTAGTGGACATATTATCATCAAACATCCTCATCTGTTGACTGCACAGTGAGCTATCATATTTAAGATGTTATGTTGAAACAGTTTATTCTGTTCCATTGAGTTTCCTGACGTCTCTAGTGTTTTTAGACGACGTTCTGTTCAATCGCGGTTTTTTAGCCGGTTGCTTTTTCCTAGCGGTGCTGGATTTTGCCGATGAGCAAGCCACGGTGCGGCGTTCAGATGTAGGTAGAGGTTGCCGAATTCGGCAATCGTTAGCAAGTGGCGAATGTTCACGGTCTAACGTGGAGATCCATTTTTTGTTTGCTTACTGGCCGGCTTTGCGGCAGATTTTGTCACCAGTTTCGGTGGTACTTCTGGTTTGCGTGGGGGCATTGTATTATCGGCTCCGCGATATCGTGATCTGCCATAATGGCGAAATGGCGTGAATTTTGGCAAAATTGCTGATACAGTGTTATTAAGACATACACGCAACGTTGGACTACAACTAGCGCAGAGCGGTATCTCACGTAATCTTCTCGCGGAGGATTTCGAAATAAAATTTGTCCAAAACTTGCAGTAAGATTTTGATGTGAAAATTAAGTGGAAGGTTCTCAGGTATGGGACCTCATTTACAGATTTTCAGGCAAGCCCATCCTGCCTTTGTCATTGGACATGGACCATGTGATTCGCCATAGGGCCAAAGCCAAAAATGGTCATCACCATACCTAAAAATCCAAGTCTGCCATTGAAGTAAATCCCACCCATGGATACAAAGGGTACTAACCAAAGCCTATGAAACAAAAAAATACCTTTTGCGATTAACATGCAATCGTTATTGAAATAAAGGCACAAGATTAAAAATGGCGCCCTCTTAGTGGCCGACGGGGGGACGGATTTGTAAAAAATTTGATATAACTCTATCTCTTTCATCCTTAAAAGATATAACAATTTTCTGTTTTTTGCGATTTTTAATATTTCTTTGAACACCAATCAAACATAAAAACAATTCTCAAAGTGTTTTTAAAAGTATGAAAAACAGAATAAAGATTAAAAATTCCGTCCCGTCGGCGTTTTTGAGTGATTTTTTTTTTCGAGGGGTAAAAATCTTCAAATTTGGAATATACTCTTTCCAAACTATCAAATAATGTTTTCAACTGTCATGTTAACAAAAAATAATTTCCAATATTCTCCTTAAAAACTATAGCAGTGTGTCCTTTTCATGACGGGACAGAATCAAGTGCGAACGGGACGGAAATTTGCTTAATGAACATACAGAAAAATTAACGCTTGCTGCTATTTATGAAAACTTTTAGGTATCAAAAATATTCATGCCCCTTCTGTTTGTACTAACAAATAAAATGCTTTGAAACTTGTCGATAATGTTTGATAATAATAACATATGAATTGATTACAAAAAGGCATGGTTTAAATCCGTACATTGTCAATTCATGTATATACTTACGTATCTACGTACATTATCCACTGAAATACTATACCCTAGTGAAGTTGTTTTTACCTTTAGCCTTCAGGGCACTTTACCAGTCTCCTATCTAACAATGGAATAGCCCCTTTCCCATGTGATTTTTGGGGGATAAGATAAATTTTCAGGAAATAGACTACTCAAAAAAATTTTCCCGCCCTTATTACTTCATCCCATTTTGGGCCTTTTTTTTACTCAAATTTACAACAAACCCGCTTTTTTTTTTCCAATTTCACATTGTGGCTACGTCACTACTATGAGTTATTTGCACTCTTTAAATTGAAATCAGCACAATTTTGGGCAACATGATTGGTACGTTGATTGTTTGTATTTATCATGAAATAAGGATCATGAACTGCAGTCAATTTTTCTTTGAGCAAAGTGCATGTAGAGATTGTAACTGAAAGTACATTAACTCTTTTGTTGCATGCAGTTAGAGTAACAAGCTATTTTCTTAATAATTACATGTAGATACACATGGTCAGATTTTTGTAGTTTGAAATTTGAAAACATGTGCGACTTTTACCAGAAAACTGCTTCAACTTGTTGTATTTGTAGTTAGTGTTTGCAAAACGCCCAAAACAATGCAAGAATTGAGTACCATTGTATTTAAATATTGGTTTAAGCACACAAATGTTTTCTGAAATATGGGTAAATTTTCTTAATTTTGCCTTGGCTTTCACTCAAAGTTGGAGTAAAATGGAAATTTTATTATGAAAATGTGTATTGCCAAATTAAATTGAGGCAGAAATTGATTCCGCCCGTCGCATCCGTCCCATCGTAACAGACATGTTGTTAGTAAAAGTTGCATATCACTAATTAGTAAAAGGTTAAGATCAAAATTTCTTTTGGATCTTAACCCATGATATTTGACCTTAATATTGATGTTTAAAATTTTCATGTACCTGCTATAATCTTTTGATACAATCATTAACAAATGTTCAATTTTAAAATACCATGAACTCTATTGCTCCATCCCCGTCACTCCATAAATATATGTTACCCTGCAACATGTTTGACCTTGAGTTTCTTCAACATGTGCCTGAATTTAGTGTTTGAAAGTTTGCTTGTTTACTTACAGCCACATCACCATTTACACATGCAACTGGTAAAGAAGGTGCACCAAGAAAATGCATCATCAACTTCCGTCTCGTCGCATACGATCTTTTTGGCTTTGCCCCATATTCCCGTGCTTCTTGGTCTGGTGGTTTGGTGCTTTAAACTACAGAAATGGAGTGGCCGTAGACTAGACCATTGGGATTTATATGAGCGATGCATGGGGCAATTCATTGGTAAGCAATCTGAACAAGCCCAAGGTTGGCAGAAAATTGAAAGTAACCAACATCTTCTTTTGCACTGAAGAATTGTTGACTGCCATGCAGAAGGCAACAAGGTAAAAATTGCTATGTAGGGAAGCATGTGACATGTCAATGTGCACTTTTTGCCTCAACTTGTTCTGGTGGGCCCACAGAAATGCCATAACTGGATATACAAGTGCATGTGTGTGGTGGTGGCTGGTGGCCTTACGATTAGCGGCAAGTGGTGGGCTGCGTTTTGGGCGGCTGTTGCACAACTTCACAGTGGCTCAAGGTTTAAACACTTAATTTCTTATGCAAAGGATGATGAGAAATCGTTGTGGTGAGGGTTTATTACTGCCGTACCATTGCCCTCAATACATGTTGCTGCTTTTCAGTTCAACTGGTAATAATAAGCCCTATGGACTCATTGCATGTCAAAATAGGCTGAATTTCAACCCCTTTGTCAATAATCAGTGCACATACATAAGGCCCCTGGGCTAGTTGACTTCCATTCCCTCTCCTCTTCCCCACACCACTACAAATCGTTTTGGTGTGGCCTTTTTGTGACTCACTGACATACCATGACCCTGATAATTCGCACACTTCCAACATAATAATGCACTTAATTTCGTAGAATTCATCAGGGTCATGCTGTCATGGTCACAAATGTGCCACACCAACATTTTGGATGGCATAACATCATGCTAGAGTTTGTCAATGCAACTAATAATGTAATATGTGCTCTTCGTATTGTTTACACAATAGACAAAAGAAAGTGGAAAGAAACTTTGCCTATATGGAGAAGAAGCATGAAGATGAACTAATTACAAGGCAGGGGCAACCTCCTTATGAAGAGAGTGCAACAGAAAACACAGAAGATTCCTTCAAAGGAGTGGTCAGTGCTGAAGACGAGATTGACACCCAGACAACATTTGCTCACTCAGATTGTTTACAAATTCTGGCAGATTTACCACACATTGTAGAATACAAGGTTGCTCAATGTCCAGGGAAGGTTACCATACAGATCAAGCAAGTTAGTATTGCAATACCTGAAATGGGTAAGTCACATACTTGTGTTTTTTTACATGTGCATTCATTTTGGGATGAGTCTCAACAGGCTGAAGTGATAAAAAAAAGACTTCCCAAAAAAATCCAAGATGTGCAAGATGAAAAGTTCCACGACTACTTTTCTAGTGACATAAGTATAAACTTTAATCATTATTGGATAGAGATGCTCAAAGTAATAAAGGTTAACAAAATGCCACTACCAACTGAAAATGTCCTGGATTGGAAAACAACTACTTTTAAACTACCTGTTGTCACCGAGGAATTATCATTTCTTACATTATTGCATTCAGGAAATAAACAAAACACTTCACTTGAAAGCAAGACAAATCTAGACTTAAACTAAGATCACTTTAGCAGGGGACTGTAGTGAAAGAGTGTGCGCTTCCGGATAAAATTGTGAATTTTTGCACACAAGTACTTTAGGCATTGATAATCCATAAAATTGATGGAAGCACTTGCCAACACCCCTTCATGGCCCCCAGTTTGATTTCAAAAAGGTTATACAGAGGTCAAAAATTTAAAATGTTCCGATTGTGTTAAAAAATATGTCATTATGTTTTTCTGGTTACAAGGATTCCAAAAAGGTATAGTTTACATTATCTATGGCTTACTACAATCTTGTTCAAAATTGTTGAACACTTTGTGCAGATTTGGTTCCCGCCCCCTCATTTCAATGTTGCATGAGCATGACACACTTGAGCAAATCTCGACCGCACCATATTATTTTCAACACTGATTGGGAGGGGATGGGGAGGGGGAAAGAAAGTTATAGTTACAATGCGTTTCAAGCCTATTATCTCCTTCATAGCTGCCAATATTAACAGATGTTCCAAGGACTTGTGAACAAGATTGTAGTTCCAGTGTTACGGGGTAAAAACTGTAAAAATGGTGAAAAGTCAATTTTGGTGTGTACATGGGTCAAAAGTTGCTTTGATTCAGTTAATATGTGGTGCAAATTTTTCCCTAGCTTAAAAGATTGAAGAATAGTTGCTTTATCTGTTATGTTTAGTTTTCAAGTTATCCAACAAAATAGGTCACAGGTCAATAGAATCCAATAGCTGCCAATAGCTGTTGACTTTATGATACCACGTAAGATAGTCCAAACTAATCCTATATTTCATTCAATTTGAACCACATTTTACAAAAATTGGAGCATCTTTTCATTTTTGACCCCTATACAAACCAAAATTGACTTTTTTTACCATTTTTACCCCATAATTCCAAAACTCGTTCGTTCGTGTGTGCAAGTCCAAAATCACATTGGAAGATCCGTCTTTAACAAGCTGATAGTTTCGTCATCCAGGTTGATCAGGCCTGGAATTCCTCTTGGGGACTTGTAGACCTCAGTCATCTATGATGTGGCTAATGGTTTGTGGCTCTCCACAATCGCAGTTTGGTGAAAGTTCTACTCCGATCTTGTGAAGGAAGTTCTTTGTACGACCAACGCCAGTTCTTAGTCTGACCCATGCTTTCCTATCAAGGTCACAGCCTTGGGCTTGCTAGATGGGGTGTCCACAAACTGCTTTAGGTTCAAAGTAGAGGATGACCATTGCTCATACCATCTGTCATTGATCCAGGATGATTCGATAGGGATACTGTGACTGCAGTGTCATGGATTGGGTAGCAGAGTGATTCCGTGGAATTTTCTGATCCTCAAAGGGGTGGGGGGATTAGGCTACCAGGTTCATCACATTTCTTGGCGAGCTTGATCGTCTGAAGGTTCTCCTAAGGTTTGCAGGAGCTATGCCAGACAGAATTGGAAGAAGAATTGGGGTCGTGTTGAAGCCTTCTCGCGGCGGCCCTGTTATGTCACATCACCTGTTGTGGCTAACTGATTCAACAACTTAAGTCCAAACCTCGTGTTTTAAATTCCAAACTATAAGTCACAGGTAGTATAAACTATACCTTTTTGGAATCCTTGTAACCAGTCAAACATCATGGTGTGCTTTTCAACACAATCGGAACATTTTAAAAATTTTACCCCTGCGTAACCTTGAAACACAGGCTGGGGGCCATGAAAGGGGTGTGGAAAGTGCTTCCATCAATTTGTTTGATTATCAATGTATAAAGTACTTGTGCTTGAAAAGGTCACAATTCAAAATTTCTTTGTTTTTAGATTTGTTTTGGTTTATTTTTTTAAAGTTAAAATGTTTATATTTCTAAATCACCAAAAAGTCAGTTTAAGCTTTGTACTTATAAACTCACAAAATATTGATTTCAAGTGAGAGGCCTAAAAAGCCTGAGGTCCGAGTTTTTTTAGGCATTTAATTTATCGGTGATAAAATCAGTTCGTCAATTCAATAAACATGACTTGGACATTTTTACTTGAAAACTAAGTTTATTGAAATATTTTTGAGAAACATGGTTTTCAACAGTCAATCACTTAATCATTGTTAGACTCAGTTTTATTAAATGATAAATTTTTTTGAAAAAAAAAAAGTTTTTGAAAATCTATGTTTTCATAGAGAATACCTTATTTTCAGATTGATAAACTAGATTTTTTTTGTTAAATTTCTTTTAAAGAAAATATATTTTTCAAGTGATAAGTGACAGATTTCAATTCCCAATTTGAAAAGTTCAGGTTTTTCAATTTGATCAGAAACTCACTTTATCAACTCCATAGTTTTTTCGATTTGAAAAAATATAGAGGTCTTGAGAAACTGGGGGAATTGAAGTCACTCAAATCAAGCATGCCATTTCATACAGTAGGATAACTTTGTCAACCACCCTTAACGCTTGATGGCCATGGTAGGTAAATCTTTTGTATATTGATTATCCATTTTTGTTCAGAGCATTATATTTTCTCAGTGTTTCTAGAGGTTGTCTGAAGTCACTAGAAGACAGAGTGCACAAATTATCAAAATTCTTTTTTTAATGCAGGTTTATCTAGAATCTTGTTTGGCAT
The DNA here is from genome assembly GCA_023653785.1 of Ophioderma brevispina. NCBI lineage: Eukaryota > Metazoa > Echinodermata > Ophiuroidea > Amphilepidida > Ophiodermatidae > Ophioderma > Ophioderma brevispina. The sequence continues at coordinate 50,195 of JAMKCH010012836.1, forward strand.
GCAGATTTATATAATTTGTGCTCTCTGCCTCAGATAACCTTACTGGAGACTGATTCGTAGGATATAGTGCACTGAACAACAATGGATAATCAACAATACACTGATGCACTAGAAGTGTATAAATTTAAGGTTCCTTATCTCGCAACCTGCGTACACAGCGTCTCTTGCAAGACACGGCTGTTTGACCCCATGCAAATTGTCTCTTATTCTTAGAACAAATTTAAGTAATGGCGGCACAATTTTGACAACTGATATAAGTAGGTACATGCAAGAGCTAGCTATTATCTCTGCAAAAATCAGACAAATCCATTGTGGGATTCTTGCCATATAGGCCTACAGAGGTCATGATTTGTACGTTATAGCGCCCTCTATATGCCCATTCTCCATTTTGAAGAAAATCATATTTGCCCGCAATGAAATTTTGTAAAATTTACACAGGATGTACTTAAAGGGGCGTGTTCCGATCGTCTTTGGGACCCCCTGATTTACCCGGAAGTAGTATCGATTTTGATACCAAATGAAAGGCTGTTTTTCTCATCGTCCTGAAATTTGAGCCCTCAAATCCATTTCATTCACAAGATATAAACAAAAAAACGCCGTTTTAGTGGTTAACCATCAATATTAGCACAGTATTTGAATAGGGCTTTGCAACATGCATTATTGCATCTACAATCAAAACCGCAAGTTTGTTTCCCACGGTACTTCATGGGGTGTATGTACAAGTGCCAGGCTCTCATATCAAGTATAGAACACAATACACATAAATCGGAACAAGCACCTTTAATGGACAAAAATATCCAAATCAGTTGTCAAAAGTGTGTCCCCAGGTCAAAATTCCAGTTGATCAGAGTTGAACTGGTATCAACTGGAACCAGTTGAAATCCAGTTGATCCAAGTTGGATATCCAGTTGAATCAGTTGATTCCGTGACGGAAAACGGAACAATTTTCAACTAGGTTTTTACTGACCAGTTGAACTCAGTTAAGCCCAGTTACAAACAGTTAAAAACAGTTGAAACCAGTTAGTTCCGTCACGGAAAATGGAACAACTTTCAACTGGGATCAACTGGAATTTTGACCTGGGTCGCCAGTGATAATTTTTGTTTTATTCTGGTTTTTGCATCATGACTTTCAAACAGGTGTGCATGCAATGTGTAAGTGCAACACAGGCCTACATTCTAAAATGCAGCATAAAAATTATATGTGACCTTGAATGGACAAATATTGATGATGTGGACATAAAATGGCAAAATGTACCTTCCAATGTGTATCATATTAAAATTCATGAAACTAAAGTTAATATGCTATGAGTTAAATCATGGAAGAAAGAAATGTAGAAGGAAGCACATCGACCCCCTTGATGTTTGAACAATCTATCTGTTACTCAAGTGGCCCTTCCGAAGATAATCCTATTCAGATTTTCTCGCTCGAGGAAATTCTCAGTTTGTGGTTGTTTCTTCATTGCGTAAAGATTCCGGGTCATCAGGAATCAGCATGCGATGAATGCTGCGAAGTAAATATTCAAACTTATGGCGGCTTCCATGGAAACCGATCAACACGCCCGGCATGGCGGTTCTTGGATTTTGGCGGGGAACCCATGGCGGCGAAATATTGGGTATCAAATTCAAAATTAATCAAGTTCTAGTCCCACGGGGGTACAAATCCAGTTGTGGTTGTGACTGGTACAAATAGAAAAAAAATAATCTAAACACATCAGCAAAATAACCCTAAGTGTGTATTTTTTCTTGCAGTAGCAGAAGTGTCATTTTTGCTATTGGTTATTTTAAATGTGTATCTTTTTTCTTGTATTGAGAATAGGTCCCACAAGTGGTATAATCTCACTGCAAATTACCTTCAATCTTCAATTTTTATTTGTTCATCATGGAATAAGCTTACAGCAAAAACAATGATAATGTATATAATGCAGTACGGTGAAACAATTGTTACAATATTAATCAAAATTATTTTGCATACCAGTAAAGACGTTTATAATACTTATAAGTGTAATTTCAAAGAGTATACTGGGATAATACTAGTGGAAAGTATATTTACTGCTGCACCGTGGGTGTATAGTTTTCACTGAAAACTATTGTAGTTCACCAAAGCTGTTCCAATTTGGGGCCGGCTATATTTTAACTGTAAAATTGGTCCCGTTAGGGCAACTTTCAGAACCCCTGGAACGAGCATGGGTGCCCACAACCTCGCCCCCCAACGAAAATTGTCAAGAAAAATAAAGAGTTAGGAGGATAGGGGAAACCCCGTCGAAGGGGGGAAATAAGATGGCCAGGGGAGGAGAACCTAAACAAATCCGACAGTATTACAGAGATAACGGAATCGGGACTAGTGGGAGTTAAAAAAGAGGCCACCCACCCACCCCCCCCCGGTCCAACATTCAAATTTAGTCAAACTTTCCTCCTTTTTTTTTTCCCACTGGCCACGAACACATTAAGGTACATATCTATGAAAACAAAATTACACACTGGAGGACATACTGCCAGGAAAGATAAGGAAAATGTTTTTGGTGTAACCAAGAACTAATTGCTATCAAAGGTTTTTCTTCACAAGTGCATTTCTTTGAAGTATCCACAATGACATAACTAAAAGTCCGAGAAAATTCCCTGTTTGCAAGAAAATATGTCTCTTTTTGCAAAATTCAAATGGCCGCCATTTTCAAAGGACTTGTTGCCCATAACTCATGACCTAGGGTCATAGTAGAGTATGTTTGGTGTCTCTTACCCTGGTTTTGGGGTCTACTACTCAATAAGAACACAATAACCTGTTTAGATGAGTGGGTTAAGCCTTATTTTGCATAAACCCACCTATGGCTGCCTTTGGTGACTTTCTGAAATTATTCTGTAGAAATTTTGTTTTCGGGTTTCCATGCTTTGTTTATCAAAGACATGAATTCTTAATTTCTAATTTAAATACACGGGACTCCAACTGATGAAAAATATCTATTTAAATATTTGTGGATTCAAAACTTCACCTATGAATCAATTTTTCAAAATAACAAAGATAACACTTAGACGTCTACACATAAAAATGACGACATTCAGAAAGAAAAAATCTTTTGTTCATTTTAAAGTCTTTTCCTTGGTAGCACATGGCTCAATTTGCCAAAATTAACTGTCTATACGATCCAGGCAAAGATTGTTCATACTGTTAGTAAGACACGTCTTAGTATGCAGTTTAGTCCATGCTATTTTGTCCGTTATATGCTGTGAAACAATTAGACCACAATCTTTATAGTTTATTTTGTTGAATTTTATCAGGCCATTCCATCAATTCTATTCCTTCGAGGGTGTCAACTGCTACCCTTGTCCCATTTTGGAAAGTTTGATGAAGCATGACGTTTCTATCTTTAATGATGTGATACCCAGATAGTAGACTAGATTTTTATTATGAGATGAATTGCACATAGGTAAGTGTTTTTTCAAAAGATTAATATTTCTCTTTGGTCAATTCAACTTAACTAACATGATAAACTGAATTCCGAATAGACATTTTTTGACGGAAAAGAACAACTTCTATTAGCGAAATGCCACAATCAGTGAAACAATTATTGCTACTTAACAACTTAAATTTGTCAAATAAGACTGTCATATTTTCCAAAAATGATATAAAATTGAAATTTTTTTGTCACTTGTTGAACTTTCAAAGTTTTTTTTTTTTTTCATTGCTTGTAGAGGAAACATAGATCATCCAAAATATAACCACCAGACAGATTTTTTAAAGTGATATATTGGTTGGAAGGGAATTCAATGTAACTATCTCAACAGGTACCCTTATTGTGTAAACACACTTAACGATTGCTGCTGAGTTTGACCTGTATCTCTACATGTTTTCCTTATGTGATTATCCCAAACCATAACCCTCTCCCCGTTACACCACCCCACATGGTTAAAAAGACTATCGGTAAGGGTGAAAAAATGGAACAGTGATAAGTACCAAGCCGACGACCTTTAAAACGTTTATGTTTTTGCTTTAAATAGGCGCACACTTAAGGAACTCAACCATCTGCCCACAGATTTTAAGTCATATGTCGCCACTATTTTTACTTTTTAATTTGAAATTGATAACATAGTTTAAGATTTTATTTAAACAATGCTATGGAGGAATTGGGGTATGTTGCACTCCTTCGAGTTTGCTCCTGGTTCAAAAAAATGTGTGATTGTGTCGCAATGATTTTGTGTTTTGTTTACTATCCTTTGAGCACATTTATTGAAAAAAAATCGGAACACCACTTACCCGGGGAAGGGTAATCCGCCAAAGTTTAAGGGATTGGTGAAGCCTCCTATACTTTACTATTACATTGGTACCCCATATCATTTGTCCATTTGGGCCTAAAACAAAAGGTTTCATGTTGTGTAACTTCATTTTTTATTAGTTATGTTACATTTAAGTTTTTCGTTCCTTATTTGTCCAAAAATTCAAATTTTCCCTACACCTTTAAATCACAAAACTGATTTCACCAAATGTTGCCAGGTGCCGTGCATTATGACATCATAGAACCAAGATGCTGGGAATTTTGGTCTTAATTTTGATATCATGGATAGTCCATTGATGCCAAAACCCAAGTTCAAAAGGGCGTCCTTGGAAAATAATCTATATACTTACTCAAACCCCCCCCCCCCCCCCTCTGGTTAGACATGTTACAAAATAACCTGATTAGACGAAGTTTAAACAATACCGTAATTATTATATGAATATAGATTAGAATTATGGGCCATGGTCCGATTGCTAATAGCCTCGTCCCCAGAACCCGCAGATTGTATCAAAAGTTTTGGTGTTGTAAGAAAGCTACTATTTGTCTCATTGACGTTGAAATCTTAGGGCTAAAGGATAGGGTGGTGTTGGAGTTATTACACACTAACTTCCCCTATGTGATTACATCACATTTTCATCTCTCACATCAAAAATGGGTTGAAATATTGGAGCAAAACTTATAAAAAAACAGATTGGGTTTGGGGTGACGCCAATCTATCAAGCGGAAAACTTTATATACTTAATAGGGTCCATCCCCATTTAACAATTCATGTTCATCACTGTGTCAACTCCTCACGGCGGACTTAATCCTGAAGCAGGAGATGATTTCTCATGGTTAAGACTGGGATATGAATGGATATTATTCATTGTTTTGTTTATTCTTACCAATATTGGTGCCATAATATTGGCAATTAAAATTGCCTCGAATCTTAGAACGTATCATTATTTTCACAATTATTACTGTTGGCTTTTGCTTGCCTTGTCCATTTTGATTATTGCTAATTATAGGATGAAGGTGTCTCATCATTCACATGATACAATTCACATTGCAAATAATTGATCCTCAAATACGTGTATATACACAATATTAGACTTCCTTGGTGACTCAGATTTCTAGATGTGGACAAATATCTATCAAAATGGCGCCATTTTGGATTTATGCAAATTAACCTGACCAAACATCCTATGCTTATTAGTTTACGTCATAATTGTGTTCATCAGACCCTTAAAACATGGGTAGACTAGGTACCGAAATTATTCTGCTACGAGTCTCAGAACTCGAGATATTAACAAAAATCTATCAAAATGGCGGCATTTTAATTGATGCAATTGGCATATTTCTTCACCTCGGATTTCCTCGGACTTTTAGTATATAATTTTGGTACCTTAAGCACATGTCATTGTGCAAAAAACCTTTGATAGCAATTTGTCCAGGTCAAACCTCAATTTTTCCTTGGACTAACAGGACGGCCGGAATGTAATGTGCAGCCGGAACATTTAAAGTAATATTGCATATTCACGTTCGACATAAGTTTTCAAAATTCTACATGTGATTGTTCGCCAATCATCGATTGCGCAAGAGGGATTATGATCAAGGGGGGCTTTGAATCCCTCCCTTTTGTGCGGTGAATGGATAAACAGATTAAAATCGGACTGTGGAAGTCGAAGTGCTTCCTTACACAGCCGATGCAAATCGGCTGTGTTCTTTTTTACTAGCGTTGTTCTTCTTTCTTTCTGTCAATCTGCTGTACGCTCAGCCTGGCTTGACCATCAGTACCAGGTTTACACCAAATGACCGCTCATCGAACCATCACCTGCCACTTGACTTTCTCACTTGTCCTTTTGCCAAAAAGAGCTTCTTTTACATAGTTTGCCGATATCCCTAACTCTTTCAGTGGAACCACAGACCCATGCTTCATCTAGGGTGGTTCAAGGATAAGGCGCCAAAGGTCTTAAGGGGTCATTTCGGGAAGGGGGGGGTTCTGACAGCCAAAATATGCCCATTAATTGCAAAATTATCTTCTTCCACAGATCATTCCGAGATCACTAGACTTGTTCAGAGGAACAACTAACCCATGCTACATATAGGGTGTTCAGGAATAAGGAATCAAAGGTCATTAAGGGTCCTTCCGGTCAAAAAACCAACAAATATTTAAAAACTTTCCAAAATTTTTTATCTCAAGTAAACATAGCACGTGACATAACCTTCAGATATTCATATATGTTAGCCAATGTATGTAAGGAGTATTTTTATTTTGGTCAAAGGTCATCTACGGTCATTCCGGTTTTGAGCTAACACTTTAATTTTTTCTCCAGAAATTTTATCTCAACTACGGAGATTATAATTTTTTTCTTTAACTCAACAATGCTTTTTACGATGTCCATCAGGTTTTTTTTATATCGTGTCAAGTTCATTAAGGGGTCAAATGGTCATTTGCCCAAAAAATGCTCCAAAATGAGACTAAATTGACTATATCTTCAGCCTATAGAAGACATAAAAGCTGTTCAAGGAGCTTGAGATCCTTCACCAAAATTGGTGCTTGACATGGGTCAAAGGTCATATTTAAAACGGCTGTTTACCAGTGGCCTATGGCCACATAACCTCTAGTTCTTTCTTCTGTCAATCTGCTTATAGCTCAGTAGTGGCTTTACCAATATGACCATGTTTGCACCCATGAACCGCTCAGCGAACCATCACTGCCATAGACTTTGACCCCCATCTTACCTTTGACCTCGTCACACGGTTCAAATAGTCCATTTATTCGCAAAAATATCTTCTTTTACAGAGTATGTCCGATATCACTAACCTTGTTCAGAGGACCCACCGACCCATGCTTCATATAGGGTTTTCAATAATAACGCGTCAAGTCATTAAGGGGTCATTTCCGGTCTGAAAGTCAAATATGCCATTTAATTGGCAAAAATACTCTACGGTATGCCAGAGATCAACTAAACTTGTTTTCAGAGGAACCACTGACCCAGCTACATAGAGTGTGTTCAGAATAGCATTCCCAAGGTCTTAAGGGGTCCACTTCAAGGTCAAACCAAAAATGTTAAAACTTCAAAAATTTTTTATCTCAAAATGTAAACATAGCTGAGTAACATGACCTTCAGATATGCATGTATGTTAGCCATGTATGAACTTTATTTTATTTTGAGGTTTTTCACCACAGGTCATTTACAGTCATTTACAGGTCTTTTCCGGTTTTGAGCTAAATAACTTTAATTTTACTCCAGAACTAGCTAAGCAGATTTTTTTTTATTTAACTGAACATCATTTTTGTTGTGTAACCTCAGGTTTTTTTATACCAGGTATCAAAGGTCCTTTAAGTGGTCAAAGGAATTTGCCAAAAATGCTAAAAATAAGACCAAATTGGCTAATGTCAGCCTATAGAAGACAGGTAAAGCCCGTTATTGCTACAGTTATTTACCACCTTAATGTTAGGAGAGGTCTATGGTAGTCCGACCCCAAAGGTTAAAGTTTCAGGCAAAGGTCAAAAATCTACACAATCTCCGAATTAGCTGAAGGTTTTAAGAATTTGTTTATTTTTTTTATTTTTTTTATTTTTTTTATTTAACTGCAACAATGCTTTGTGCGAAGTCCATCATGTTTTTTTTTTGTATATCGGGGTCAAAGGTCATTGGGGGTCAACTGTCAATTGGCCAAAAAATGCTAAAAAGAACTCAATTGACTATATCTCAGCCTATAGAAGCCAGATAAAACCCGTTAAAGGAGCTTCAAATCCTTCCAAGATTGTGCTTGACATGGGCTCAAAGGCTTGACATGCTTTACATGGGTCAATTTACCATCGGCTGGTAACCATGGCCTATGGCCACATAACCTCTAGTTCTATCTTTCTTCCATGGTCCAATACACCCATATTAAGACAAGAGATTTGTCTATTAATTAAAGATTACCCTAATTTGAACTTGTCAGGTCGAGATATGGTTATCATGTAGGCATCTTTGAGATTCAAGTTGTTGGGAAGTCATAACAATGATCTGCATATACAACAGGGAAACTTCTGAACAAAATCTGACAATTAGATCAGGCAACTGCAGCTCACTGGCAATACAGTGATTTCGCCAGCTGAACTAACTCTGCATATCAAGCTTTGATAGCATGAAAAATATTGAAACTCTGGAAAACAAAGAGTGTAAAAAGGGCTCTGCTGGTGAGTATAATTTAGTATTCAACAAATACAAGAAAAATTCTGATAATTCGGTCGAAAAAAAATTGGAAATTAAATTACTGTAGAAACATACACATGTACGTGTAAATTACAATTGTAAAGTACAATTGGATGGGGAGTCCAAAGACGGGAGAAAAAAAAACAGTGTAAGTTTCCTTTATCTAATCTTACTATTTACAAAGTGATTATAAGTACATATAGCTTGTCCCTGTCATCATTGTTTGACATGAAAAGATGCACTAAGGTTTCTTCAAATCATAAAAATTTAAATCTGCCAATTCTCTCCAAAATGGGCATGTGTGAAAGATATTTCCTGAATTTGTGAAATGATTTATGTGTAAATATATGCTTTGGGAATCACTACAAAAAAAAGACATCCATCATCCTCAGACCGCTGTGTCGCCTGCCGTCGCGGTTTAATGATAGGCCTAACATGACCTTGCCTTGATATGTGACCTTGGACCTCAATAAATAGGGTTTTCATGTAAACTCGCAATAAACCAAAAGTTGGTTCCAAATGAAACAACTTTTCAAATTGTACGTTTTCATCTATTTTAAGCAACTTGACGATCACCAGACCTTTGACCTTGGCATTGCCCTTGGACCTCATCACAAATTAGGGATCCATATTGCCCTATGATTCAGTTTTGGTTCCAAGTGAACTTCATTTTTTCTTCATTTTTAGGCCACCTCCTTGGTTTTAAAAAAAAATGTTTCATTTTTTTC